>WNWK01030255.1:0-23650 GCA_009830355.1 Cherax destructor
TGTTACAACTCAGGGGAATGCCATTTGAAGAAAGGTTGGGGGAAATGGACAACTGGAGGACAGAAGGGTTGGGGAGACATGATAACGACAACAAAATACTGGGGAATCGACAAGGTAGATAGTGACAGGATGTTCCAGAGGGGAACACAACTGGAAGCTGAAGACTCAAATGAGTCAAAGGGATGTTAGGAAGCATTTCTTCAGCCATAGAGTAGTCAGGAAGTGGAATAGTCTAGAGAACGATATAGTGGAGGCGGGAACCATACATAGTTTCAAGACAAGGTATGATAAAGCTCATGGAGCAAGGAGAAAGAGACCCAGTAGCGGACAGCAAAGGGCGGGCCAGGAGCTGAATATATATATATATATATATATATATATATATATATATATATATATATATATATATATATATATATATATATATATATATATATATATATTTTTAATGTGTGTGTATGTGTGTGTGTGTGTGTGAAGTGTGTGTGTGTGTGTACTCACCTATTTGTGGTTGCAGGGGTCGATTCATAGCTCCAGGCCCCGCCTCTTCACTGATTGCTACTAGGTCCTCTCTCTCCCTGCTCCTTGAGCTTTATCAAACCTCCTGTGTGTGTGTGTAGAGAGAGAGAGAGAGAGCAGAGCAGTCAGCAGGATTCGAACCCACTACAGGAAGATTGGCAAAGTTCCCAAGTGACCCGTCACTTGGGAATATCATAATCCTGAATTCCCTTCATGGGTGGGGATGGTAGGAATACCCAAATACTGATGAAGGGTTTTCGATCCGTGAGATCGGAGCTACCCACACCTTTCTCGTATCATGCATGATTATCCGGCCTTTCCTGGGCACTGTATGACCCTTCATGGGTTCAGCGCTTCAGTGGCTATAACACAGATTTCTTCGATGACTGATTAGCTATTCACGACACAGTGCAGCAGCTGGCGTGTGTAATTTACTCAGGAATATTTCATAAGAATGTGTTGCCATTACAGTCCCTCGTGGGAAGCAGTACAGCAGAGACGCAACTTATGCCTTCCTATAGTACTGCAAAATTCAATGTGAGTCGATTGTTCATTACTCGGAACATATATTCCAACCCCTCCTCTGAATAACACAGTATATATACTACAACTGTTGTGACAGTCAAAGGGATGACTGTTTAATGAGTCTCATACAGTGATTATCAGACTTGCAGCACCACAACTTGTAATTATCTTTAAATTTCATTGATTTGTGTTGTGGAATTTTAAAATTGGTTAATTTGTGTTGAAAGAGGATAACCTAACCTAACCTAACTAAACCTAACTAAACCAGCCTAACCTAACCTAACTAAACCTAACTAAACCAGCCTAACCTAACCTAACCTAACCTAACTAAACCAGCCTAACCTAACCTAACTAAACCAGCCTAACCTAACCTAACTAAACCACCCTAACATAACCTAACTAAACCTAACTAAACCAGCCTAACCTAACCCAAATTACGTAAATCGAGAAATTTGCTGAAAAACTGTAGGTAAGAAAGTCTCAGAGAATAAACGAGGGTGAGCTGTGTATTCCACTAAGAAACAACGTAATAATGCACAAATAACCCGCACATGGGGGAGAGGAGCTTAAGACGACGTTTCGGTCCGACTTGGACCATTTACAAAGTCACACTAACACAATCGAATCGAATCAGTACTCACAGGTAAGACCCATATGGGTGAAAGGAGTTTTGGAAAGAGGAAGAATAGTAGGTGAGAGGAAGTAGTAATAGGGTGAAGGAAAGAGTCAGGCTAAACCAGCCGCATAGCGTTGGTTGACATGATAGATGGAGTGATTTCTGAGCCGTGCTGATCTGCAAGTTCGTGTTTGCGCAATGGAGGTACTGGTCTTGGTTCGGGGGGCAAGGACATTCACGTACGTGGCGGCCAAACGTCAGGCTGGTTTGCTGTCGTACTGCTTCTCACAATGCAATCGATTGGGAAAAGGTGAAGACATGAAATTTTGCTGGGTAAAAGGACGTCTTTTAAGGTCCACCCCTGCAGAGGGCAGGGCAGAAATTAAGAGTTACATAAAAGGTGTAGTTTTAGGAGTAGAGAGGAGGAGGGGCAGGATTGTTAAGAGATTGGAAAAGGTTTAGAATGATGTCTGGCTGTCTGATGACATCGTCGAGGAAGGTTGTCCAGGTGTCTTGGTGGGTTTCAAGTCGGTCTATTTGTCTGTTACTGAGTTCTTTCCAAAACACGTTCAGCGCCGGGGTGCCAGTCTTGTTGTGGAGAGACTCGCTAGTGGCATAGTCATCCCACTTCGTTCCCAGCACCACCGCAGTGCACGGTTCCCAGCACCACTGCAATGCATGGTTCCCAGCACCACCGCAATGCACAGTTCTCAGCACCACCGCAGTGCAAGGTTCCCAGCACCACCGCAGTGCACGGTTCCCAGCACCACCGCAATGCACGGTTCCCAGCACCACCGCAGTGCACGGTTCCCAGCACCACCGCAGTGCACGGTTCCCAGCACCACCGCAGTGCACGGTGGTTCTGGATTCGCTGCAGTTTCAAGATGTTTGTTTTGGCAGCAAGAGAGGAGCAAGAGGTGTGTATGTGATAAGTGGTCGTATAAGAGCCTTGTACAGGTGTAGTTTGGTGTTAGGGTATGAGTCTCTGAGCTTGGACAGTCTACCAAGGGCAGTACTGGTCATGACTCTTTTAGTGTTTATGTGGGTGTGTATTCTCAAACTGGAGTCCAAAGTAACTCCTAGGACTGTAGTGCTGCGTGTACGTGGGATGGGTGTTCGTGTAGTGGTGGTTCTGAGGTAGACAGGCAATGGTTGGCGACGTCCTCTTTGGAAAAAGTAGGTAATCTTTGATTGGTTGGCATTTGTTTTAATGCGCCAAAGGATCTCCCAGGCACTGATCCTGTCTACCTCTCGTTGTGTTCTGAGTGATAGATATCTACATTGTTCGTGTTCTGTGAGCTGTGTAATGTCATCTGCATAAGCCAGTGTGAGTGTGGTGCTGTGAGCTGGGTCAGGAATGTCGTTAGTGTAAAGGATGTATAAGGTAGGAGAGAGCACTGATCCCTGGGGGACTCCAGCATGAAGGGTGAAGGAGTCAGAGAGACAGTTTTGAACTTGATTCGCATTGTACAGCCTCGACCCTAAGACCCTTCGTATTGCAGTGGCTCTGCGCCTTGCTGCCCTATTCACACGGAATATACGTGTATTTGCAGGGATGCGCAAGCCGACCAATATGGTCTACATGGTCTTAACTGTTCTAAAACCAAGGGTTGGCATGCAAGACACAATGAGGTCAACGACATCTAAAGAGAACCCTTGCTACAGCTGGATGCCCAGCCGGAGAGAGCCTCGATCACTAGCAGCCAACAATACCCACAACCCAACAAACCGCCCCGACGGAATCACCATCTATCCTTGGAAGAATGGCAAGCTCTTAGCATGGGATTATACCTGTGTGTCGACACTGGCTGACACCTACATCCATCACAGTGTCGGGCGACAGGGAGGAGCTGCTGACCACAGGGAGGAGTACAAGATTGGCAAGTACAGGGACATAAGCCAACAGTATCAATTTGTCCCAGTAGGATCAGAGACCTTGGGATCGTGGGAAAAAATGCAAACGTTTCCTTAAAGAACTGGGTTCCAGACTCATCGACACCACCAAGGACCCAAGGGCAGCCACTTTCATGTTCCAGCGCCTCAGCGTGGCCATCCAGAGGGAAATGCGTGCTGCATACTGGGCTCACGTCCGGCTTCGGAGGAGCTGGAGGAGATTCATAATCTTTGATACATTGTGGCAATGTATTCATGTTCATGTTTGTGTTTTCTGTCAATGTATTCTGTCTATTAATAAAGCACTTATATAATATATATAGGAGTGGTAGGAAAAGAAAATATTCTAACAGCTCCGGGAGAACCTCGAGTTTTCCCTGAGGTACGTTTATTGTCTTCTATGAGGATGAGGCAGCTGCCCTCCTTCCTCCTGGTGTATTGGAGATAGGTATCGGCCAAGGTAGATGCACATGTGTAGTCCACACCACCTGCTTGCCGTCTGTCCAAGCTTGAAGGGTGATACCATCTGGACGCTTTTGGCTGCCATCAGATCTGCATAGTTGGGGTGGCTCCTTACTGCTGGGCATCCAGCTGTTGTGAGCTCCTCTTGATAATGTTATTAACCTCTTCATATTTTGCAATCTTTCCCTCGGATTTACGACACAAGACCATGGTACCCGAATCGGTCTGCTGCTTCACTGCCACAAATACATAGGCAAAACCAAATATTTTCACTCTCTACCTCATGACTGTGAAACTTGTTCACACACACACACACAGAAAGTGCAAAGGTTTGCACTGACGACACTGGAGGACAGGAGGGTTAGGAAAACATGATAACGACATTCAAAATACTACGAGGAATTGACAAGGTGGACAGAGACAGGATGTTCCAGAGATGGGACACAGCAACAAGGGGTCACAATTGGAAGTTGAAGACTCAGATGAGTCAAAGGGATGTTAGGATGTATTTCTTTAGTTTTAGAGTTGTCTGGAAGTGGAATTGTCTGGCAAGTGACGTAGTGGAGGCAGGAACCATACATAGTTTTAAGACGAGGTATGATAAAGCTCATGGAGCAGGGAGAGAGGACCTAGTAACGACTCCTGCAACCTCAAATAGGTGAGTACACACACTCACATACAGAGTGCACACACGTCATCTGGTTATCCAAATTTGTTCTCTGGAGCAAAGATCAATAAGAGTCATCAGTGCTGAGTATGGGCAAATAGTGAGCCAACTCAATCAATTTCCTCCAGCCTACAGCCGACTACAGACTCTTCAAAATGTAAATGAACTTCCGTAGCACAAGTTCACTCAGAGGGTAACTAACTACCTGTTGGAGCTAACCTTATTTAATATTAAACTGTTTAGATAGCAGATTCCTTCTATCATCTATTGGAAAAAATTCCCTTATTGCCAGATTATGAGGCCTGGTCACAGACCGGGCCGGGGGGGCTTGCCCCGAAACCCTCTCCAGGAAATTGTCTGGTGTCAAAATCCGCCACAGGGACAATGTTTGGGACATTTCATCAAGGGCTACAGTGTTAACTGGGTTTTTTTGAATGGCACCCTTTCCCTACAACACGTAATTAGTACATTTCTAGTCCGTATTTGAAAAGAACTATTTCAGTGTCAGTACAATGAAAAAATAAAGCAATCCTTGACAATATTAAGAATAAACTTAAAAAAACCAGGAGAGAATTCGGGTTCAAGAACTGGGGTGACCAATTTGCAGACAGCATTAGCAGTAAAAATAAGTAAGGCACAGGTGCAACAGTTTCGCCCCCGGGAGGGTTTTTTCAGTCCTTAATGTTTTTTAGGCTGTTTTTGGGATCTGCGACCCCCCGATAAGATAAGATAAATAAGATTTCCGGATTTTTTTAACCCCCCAAAGGGTTTGCCACCCCGGATAATCCAAGAAAGTCAGTGCGTCATCGAGGACTGTCTGTCTTATTTCCATTGGGGTCTTAAACGTCCCCCAGGATGCGACCCACACCAGTCGACTAACACCCCAGGTACCTATTTGCTGTAGGTGAACTGACACAGGTGTAAGAAAACACGTCGAAATGTTTCCCTCGCCGGGGAACGAACCCGGGCCCTCCGTGTGGCGAGAGCTCTAGCCCCCGACCACCGGTCCGCAGAACTCCCGGGGGATCAAGGCCTGATCAACTAGGCTGCTACTGTTGGCCTTAGGCAGTTAAATGTACGAGCACAGAGCCTGGCTGGTGGGGAACTAATTTGAGGACCCTCCAATTTCCTCTTCAAGACAGCAAGTTTGAGTTGACGAACCATACCACGAACTTTACGAGTTGGGGGTGTGAAGGGATTCAGGAAGGCGGGCCCGGACTTGAGCCCGGGAGATGGGAAGAAAGTGCTGCCTCTGAAGGAATGGTATCTTGCAGTTTTAACGGGTTTTAAGACGCCTCGGGGCAGTGATGGATGAAGAAATTTTTTTTTTCCCACCCTGCCGGGGGAGACGGCCGATGTGTTTATATATATATATATATATATATATATATATATATATATATATATATATATATATATATATATATATATAAAATATATATATATATATATAATATATATATATATATATATATATATATATATATATATATATATATATATATATATATATATATTTTTTGAACACATAACCCGTTTCCCCCCAAGGCAGGGGGGCCCTGAAAAAAAAAACTTTCATCATCATTCACTCCATCATTCTTCCCGGGGTGCACACTATGAAAAAACTGCACATTAACACCCCCCCTTGAGTGAACTGTTTTCCCCATCTCCAGGACTCAAGTCCGTCCATTTTCCTGAACCCCTTCATAAATGTTCTTTGTTCCCCTCCAACAGCACGTCAAGTTTTAAAAAACCATTTGTCTCCTTTCCCTCCTATCTAACACGTTCCGTGCTTGCTGGAAGTCAAGCCCTTAGCACACAAAACCTCCTTTACCCCCCCCTCCAACCTTTCAAAGCCGACCCCTACCCCTTTCCCCCCCTACAGATTTATACACCCCGAAGTCATTCAATTTTTTCCCATCCTCTCTAGTAGGTCCAAACCATCTCAATAACCCCTCCTCAGCCCTCGGGATAATATTTTTGGTAATCCCCTCCTCCCCCTAATCCCCAAACTCGAATTTTTTGCATTATATTCACCCACATTGCCCTCAGACATAAATCTCCACCCCCCAGCCTTCTCCTTGTTGCAACATTCAAAACCCTATGTCCACACCCATACATGGTGTTGGTATATATACTCTCATACATTCCCCTTTGCTTTTATGGATAAAGTTCTCTGTCTCCACAAGCTCCTCAGAGCACCACTCCCCTTTTCCCTCGTTAATTCTATGATTCACCTCATCCTTCATGACCCATCTGCTGACATGTCCACTCCCAAATATCTGAAAAATTCACCTCCCCCATACTCTCTCCCCCAATCTGATATCAATCTTCCGTTATCTATTTTTTTGTTATCCTCATCACCCTCTTTCCTATATTCATTTTTAAATTTTCCCTTCTTTTACATACCCTACCAAACTCATCCAAACCCTAACTTCTCTTCAAAATTCCCAAAAAAGCGCAGTGTCATCAGCAAAGAGCAACTGTGCAAGTCCCCTCTGTGTTAGATTCTTTATCTTTTAACCCACACGTCTTGCCAACACCTGAGCATTCACTTCTCTTACAACCTCATCTATAAAAAAATTGAACAACCAGGTGACATCCCCATCCTTGTCTAAGGCCCACTTTTTCTGGGGAAAAAATCTCCTCTCGCCTACGTACTCTAACCTAGCCTCACTATCCTCATAAAAAATCTTCACTGTTTTCAGTAAACCTCCCATTCCATACATTTGCAACATTTGCCACATTGCCCCCCCTATCCACCCCATCAAATGCCTTTTCCCAAAACCATAAATGCCCAAAAACCTCTTTTCCCTTATCTAAATATTGTTACCCATATGTTTCCCGTAAAACCCTTTTTCTACACCCCCCTACCTTTTCCCAAAGCCCCCTTTTTCATCTTATCCTGCTTTCTTTTTACTTTAATTCTTTCAAAAAAACTCTACCTACACTTTACCAGGTATCCAACAGACTTATTCCCCTATTTTTTGCACTCTCTTTTGTCCCCTTTGCCTTTTACAAAGGGAAATATACACGCTCCTGCCAATCCCCAGTACCTTACCCCTTCCATACATTTATTAAAAAAAACACTAACCACTCCCAAAACATATCCCCACCCAACATTTCTATCTTTATCCCCTCAATCCCAGCTGCCTTACCCCCCTTCTCCCCCCCGCCTTGAACTTTCCCCACTCACAACGGTTCTTCCTCCTCTTATAAATTTATTCCTCCTTTCCCCATGAAATCACAGCTTCCCCCATCTTCATCAACATTTAACAATTCCCCAAAATATTCCCCCCATCTTCCTGATTTAACTCCCTTTAATAACTCTCCCTCCTATTTTTAACTGATAAATTCATTCTTTCCCCAGGGTTTTAACATTAATCTCCTCCAAAACGTTCTTATTTTCAAAAACATTTGTTTATAACATCTCCCCCCTTCTCATTTGCTCTCTTTTTTTCTTCCCACTTTCTTAACCTCTCTTTTTTTCTCCATTCTCTACCTCCTTGCATCCTTCTACTTTGTAAAAAAACCCCTCATATCTCTTTTTCTCTTACTACCCCTTTTCATCATTACCAAAACCCCCTTCTTCCCTCCTGCACCCACTTTCCTATAACCACAAACTTCTCTGAACCTCAACACTATATTCTTAAACTTACCCCATACCTCTTCTCCCCCTTGCCCATACTCTCACTAGCCCATCTTTCCCCCAACAGTTTTTTATATGTAGATGAATGGTTCAAAAACCGACAAGTTATAAATTAGACACTTCTAACAAGATTGATGGACTGAAAACATCGACTCAGGCCGGGGACTGTTTAAATCAAACTCCTCCTCCCCTTTACCCCTTTTCTACTTTTTGACTGATGAACCAGGGGAAGTTTTTCAATAAAGATACCCAAGTGTTGCATATGTGTCTAATTTATGTTGTTTATATCTTACCCTAACTGCCTCCCCCTTTTAGTTTATAAATCTTCACCTCTCTCTTACTTGCTGTTTTCCATTTTTTTTGATCCCATCTCCCTTTTTACCCCACTGTAGCTACAAGTAAAAAGTGATCTGATATATCTGGGGCCCCCTCTATAAACATGTACATCCAAGTCTCCCCAAAAGTTTTTTATTCCAATATGTAGTCCAACAAACTATTTTATATCGCCCTACATCATTCTTGTATACATTTTACCCTCTTTTTCAAAAATGTGTTCCAAAACCCAACCCCCCTTTTATACAAATTTCAATCAAATCTTCCATTATCATTTAACCTGGCCCCAAACTTACCTACCACACCCTCTCTTAGTTCCTACTTCAGCATTTAGGCCCCCTACCATATATATATATATATATATATATATATATATATATATTTTTGAATCAAAAACATTTGCCTGATGTTTTGTAACCCACAAAAAACTCACTAATGGTGCGGAGACTTCCCAGGTACATAACCAACCCCTGCATTCCTTGACCAAAAAAAAGTATTAATATAAGTAAGCTTTTGGAGGAGCTCGGAGTCGGGAAAAAATTTTTTTATAAAAGGAATTTGAGATACATTTCTCTTTCTCCCCTTCCCTCAAATAGTGATGACGTGGGCATCAACATTAGTGGTCAACATGGACTCCCTCAATACTTACTTCGTCAGGGGGGGCGAGGAGGGGCATCAACATTAGTAGGTCAACATGGACTCCCTCAATACTTACTTCGTCGGGGGTGGGAGGACGTGGGCATCAAATTAGTAGGTCAACATGGACTCCCTCAATACTTATTCGTCAGGGGTAGCGAGGACGGGGCATCAACATTTGTAGGTCAACATGGACTCCCCAAAACTTATTTGTCGGGGGTGGCGAGGACGTTGGATCAAATCAGGTTAAAAAATGCGACATTTTTTAAGGAAGATATCTCTAGAAAATATAGAAGGTCGTTATAGGGTTTTTTGGAACATACTATAAAAAAACAAAGTCTAAATAACACAGTGGTTTCCCAGACAGAGCAGAGAAGGAGAGGTTTTTCCCCTCTAAGAGGAACTTTGAGAGGGAGGTAGAGCCTTCAGTTCCAATGTCTGGTGAATCGTACCAGCTTGAACCCGACAAAACTGCAAAATAAGTGGGCAGGTAGTTTCAGTACTGACAGCCAATCAAAACTCTTCTTCAATAACAAAAGAGGGTGTTTTTTTATTATCCTTCCTACTAATGTAATAAGTCAAATAATTATATTTAGAATAAAATTTTCGTTTTGGATTAACGAAAAAAACAGCAATATAAAATTATATGATAAAAAAATAATTTTATTGTGTTCTTTTTTTGAGGAAATTACAAACAGTAAAAGTAGGGCTCTCCCCCCAACACCTACCTCCCCCGGGCTGGCGAAGACGTATATCAACACCAGTGAGGGCAACAAGGACCCCAAACCACCGCTCAGGGTGGCGAGGACCAAAAGGGGTTTAAAACCCAAAACCAGAGGGGGGAAGTTTCCCCCGGGGGACTCTCAACACCTACCGCTCAGGGGTGGCGAGGACGTAGGTTAACACCAGTGAAGTCAACAAGGACTCTCAACACCTACCGCTCAGGGGGGGGGAAGGGTATCAACACCAGTGAAGTCAACAAGGACTCAACACCTACCGCTCAGGGTGGGGGGACGTAGGTACCAACACACGGGAAATCAACAAGGACTCTCAACACCTCCTGCTCAGGGGTGGCGAGGACGTGGATCAACACCAGTGAAGTCCAAGGGCCCCAACACCTACCTGCTCAGGGGTGGCAGGAGAGGTATCAACACCAGTGAAGTCAACAAGGACTCCACCTATGCTCAGGGGGGGGCGAGGACGTAGGTACCAACACCGTGAAGTCATCAAGGACTCTAACACCTACCTGCTCAGGGGGGGCGAGGACGTAGGTATCAACACCAGTGAAGTCAACAAGGACCCCCAACACCTACCTGCTCAGGGGTGGCGAGGACTTGGGGATCAACATCACTGAGGTCAACTTCTGCCAGCAGCTCAGATTTTTTGCATGGTGGTGCCTGAGCAGCATACTGTGGTGCCTCGTCTGTTGGATTTGTTGTCTGTCTGCCCCTCACGTCCTAGCAGTGTTAATGTTACATTTTTTTTGGAGGTTAGTGGAGAGTTAACTATTCTGGAAAAGTGTTAGCAGAGTATCAGTTATTAAATAAGGTAGTCAGTTACGTTATGTAAGTAAGGTGTTAGTTAGTTGAAATGTGTCATAACAGAACCATGAAGTCAGCCAAAAAAGCATCAATAAATGCTAGCAGTATTTTAGGCTAATAATTTTGAAGATATTTTGAAAAAAATAAATTTGGAAAAATTCACATCCACAAATGTATTAAAGAGATCCAATACGACTGAAAAAAAATATATATATATATATATATATATATATATATATATATATATATATATATATTATATTAAATTATTTAAATTATTAAAATAAATTTAGTTGGGTTAGGCTAAATTAAATTGCGCTTGTTATAATAAGGTTAGGTAAGTTTTCTAAGTTTTTTTGGGACAAAAAATTAATATTTACATTAACATAAATAAAAATCTTTAAAGGAGAATGGATAAAAAAGGGTTCGAGGAAGAATTTTGGGTTTCTTCCTGAAGGCATTTGAATATTCCACTTCCCCACCACCCCATCTTACATTTTTTTTTTAATGACCAGGCTGTATTCTGCCAGGCAGGGGGGCCCAAAAAAAATAAACTAAAGTTTTTTTTTAAATTTAGTAATATATACAGGAGAAGGGGGTTTCTAGCCCCTTGCTCCCGGCATTTTGGTCTCCCTTTCGACAGCATGACTTACGGAGGAAGAATTCTGTTCCACTTCCCCCCTGGAGATGGGGAAAAAAACAAAAACAAGAAATAGTAAGAAAGTACAAGAAAAACCCCCAGAGGGGGGTATATATAGGCTTATATATGCATTTTAGTGTAACCTAAGTGTAAGTAGAAGTACCTAAAACCTTGCATGTTTATGAGACAGAAAAAACACCAGCAATCCTACCATCATGTGTTAGTTACTGTGTTAGTCACAGTGTTAGTCAAGTGTTGGTCACATAGCCTGCTGGCACTGTGCTATTTCTGTATTCTTGTCTTCACTATCTTGGACCAATGGGCAAGCGCAGGCGCCTTCTGCTCCTCATGTGAACCATTAACGAAAGTGTTTTGAACGATAACTATAGAAAGCCTGTTATGATTACACCAAAATCCCACATAGTGTTCCGACTTACAATAAGGTCGGTGGAAATGATCATTATGTATTTTTCACATTTTAACTGATCATTAATGAATTTTTTTAACCACATACATCAGCACATATTGAGTATGCAGCACCAGTATGGAACCCACACTGGTGCTGCATACCCACACACTGGTGTCGGTAAATTAGAAAAGAGAAAATGTTTGCAAAAAGAGACCCCGGAGTGAGGGTTATGTCCTGACACTGGGAGAGATATTTTGGGACAGTATGTCGACATATAAAGTACTGAGGGGAATTGACAAGGTGGACAGGGACAGGTTTAGAGCTGTGACACAGCAACAAGGGGCGGGAATTTGGGAAAAACTCAGATGAGTCAAAGAAATGTTGGGAAGTTTTTCAGTCATAAAGTAGAACAAGCGGGAAAGTGATGTATTAGAGGGGGGGATTCATTCATAGCTTTTAGAGGTACGATAAAGCTTATGGAGCAAGGAGAGTTGACCTAGTAGCGATCAGTGAAGGGCGGAGCCAGGAGCTTTTCTCGACCCTGCAACCACAAATAGGTGGTACAAATGGTGAGTACACACACACACAAAAGTGAGTGTCAGAAGTGGAATAGTCTAGAAAGGGATGTAGGGGAAGGAACCATACATAGCTTTAAGACGAGGTTATAAAGCTCATGGACAGGGAGAGAAGGGACCCAGTAGGGACAGTGAAGAGGCGGGGCCAGGATGAGTCTGACCCCTGCAACCACAATTAGGTGGAAAATTAGGTGAGTACAACACACACAACCTGGGGGAAGTCAAAAAATGTAGTCCGATTTTTAAGGAAAAGTGATGTGGCACCTAAAAAGGGGTTGACTTATATATAATAACCATCGTAAACCTGTTTTAATTCTACGACAAGGTAAGAGAAGTGAAAATGGGGAAAAGGGGGGTAGCTGCATCTTCTTGTCGCAAGAATGTTTACACAGTATCACCCAAGAGACTTTGACAAACTAGAGAGGCAGGAACAGCAAAAAATAATGCAATGGGTCGGGGAAAACCTGACAGACGGTAACAAAAGGTTTTGGGGGGGACACAAGTGTCAGTGGATATATTTCTCAGTGGGGTTCCCCCAAAGGGGCAGTCCCAGGTCCGGGGATGTTTTTTTATATGTGAAAAACATGGGGAGATTCATAGTGTCACAGTTCCCGACAATTGCAGTTAATGAGGAGAATACAAACGGACAGGATCATAATCCTGGGAAAAAAATGGTATAAAATAGAACAATGGAAAAAAAAACACAGATCTGTTTGACTTTGATAAAACTGCGTGGGGGAAACGTTGTCAATAAAGGATCACATTATACTGCTTATGTGTTTATTTTTCCATCATAATTTAAAGGGGATCTGGACAGGTCAAGCCTGGTGCCCAAAAATTTTTTTAACCCACAAGTGCAGATTCATGAAGCAGGAAGGGAAAAAAGAAGATTGCAGATTAATACAGCCGGGATGAAAGGCGTAAGACCACTCAAGGAATGGATTTGGGGTGAGCATCAGGAGCAGATCTTCTGGGATGCACATCAACCACATAACGTTTCCCAGAATGCGGGCGTCTGGTAAACCAAAGATAAGCATTTAATATCAAAGAAAGGGGACTCTTTCCCGAATGTACAGTGACAGTAACCCACATCTGGTCAAATACATAAAAAAATTAGAGAAATTGAAAAGGTTTGCAACAAGACTAGTCCCAGAGAAAAGGGATATGTCCTCAAAAAGGGTTAAAGGGAAAACAACCGACGACACGGGAGGACAGGAGGGATGGTGGGGACATGATAACGACATATAAAATACTGAGAGAAATTGAGAAGATAGATAGGGACTGAATGCTTGGGGATTTGGAACACTGCAACAAGGGGTAAAGCTGGAAGTTGAAAACTCAGACGAGTCACAGGGATGTTAGGAAGTGTTTATTCAGCCATAGAGTTTCAGGAAGTGGAACAACCTGGAGAGTGATGTAGTGGAGGCAGGATCCATACATAGGTTTGAAAAAGGGACGATAAAGCTCATGGAGCAGGGAGAGAGTGGACCTATAGCGACCAGTAAAGAGGCAGGGTCAGTAGCATGACACAACCCATGCAACCACAAATAGGTGAATACACATAGGTTAGTACAATGCACACAATGTACACAAGTTTTACATTTTTTGGTAACTAAAAAAAATGGGATTCCAGAGAGAAGGAAAAGTCGAGGAACCAATGAAGAGTGGTCTGGGAAGGAAGAGGGTCGGGGGAAAAGTGGTCTGGGAAGGAAGAATGGCTGGGGGGAAGAATGGACAGCAGAGCTCAAGAGACAGGAACAAAATGGGGAAAAGGGGGTGATGTTTAACAAGAAAATGAAGAAAAGGATGGCTTCGAGGCAAGAAATGGTGCTACATGCTGCAGCTTTAGAGGGTAGGATACAGTCCAGAAGAGGAAATGAAAGTGCAAAAATATAGAGCCAAGGAAAAGAAGGGGGAAAGGCCAGGATTAGGTAAGATTAATCAGGAAACAGGACAAGTGTTTACTGATGCAGAACACCTTCTGCTGGGTTCCGGGTTCCCCCCTTCAAAAAATTTAAAGGGCACATCAGACCCCGGGGTCCCGGAAAAAAAAGGAGTTAAAGGTATGCCATTGGGTACAGAAATAGTGGACAGCAGAGGACTGAAAGGGGGGAAGGAGACAGGCTCCTGCAGAGGCACTAATCAGGGCCCTCAAAATCCCGGGTGTTAAGGAGATACAGAGAGATATTCAATGAGGGATGAAAGGAAGAGGTCAACGATTTATTCTTGGGGTTCAAAAGGGCCCCAAAAGGGCGACAAAAAAGACGACATGGAGAGGAAAAAAACATTGTAAATACCATTAAACAGACAGGAAGGGAAAGGGACGACCAAGCTGACAAATTTTCAGAGAATGGGGTGTCTCAAGGAAAAATCGTCCAGTCAAATTGATTTTCAGGTCAGAAAGGGAAACAGGGTCTTTCAGCAGAAATGACGACTAGGGCCCAACCAAA
Organism: Cherax destructor; assembly: GCA_009830355.1. Lineage (NCBI taxonomy): Eukaryota > Metazoa > Arthropoda > Malacostraca > Decapoda > Parastacidae > Cherax > Cherax destructor. The sequence continues at coordinate 14,916 of WNWK01030255.1, forward strand.
TTACCAGCGGATATACCTCAGCAGAGACAGAGAACAAGAAGAATGACAGTAACTGAGAGAATACAAATATGCAAGGGGAGGAAAAAGAGACAAGGATAGAGATGGGCAGGGGAAACCTAGACTTGGGGGGGGAAACAAACACAACCTCCCCCAGAACCACCCACAGAACACCATCAACTCTGGGGAACCCCCTTGAAAAAAAACAAATTCCCAAAACAACCAATTTGCATCCACAGCCCCCCCCCCCTCACAAATTCCAACCATTGCGGCCTTCAAAGTCCTGTCAGGTCTCCCCCCCCTGTACCCCACTTCCTTCCCCAGAAAACAGTATTGGAAAAGAAGCTGAAGATTGGTACATCAACACAGAAGGAAAAACAAATAGGGAGGGAACGAAAGAATCATGGAGCCATACCCGACATCATAGCATCACGAAACAAAGATGATAACAGATGCAATCTTTTCCCTCTGGATATGAGATACTGAGGAAAGATGAAGGGAACAGAGGGGGAAAGGGAAAATTTGCATTGCTCATCAAAAAAAAGTGGAGTTTTTAAAGGGGATGGAAGGAATAGACAGAAGGAAAGCAAGAGACTTCATAGTAGGAGCAGATCAGACAAAAGGGCCAAATGGATTCAGTGATGAACAACCTGCTACAGAATGCAGGAGTCCAACAGAGCAATAGTGGGCACACTAGCTGAAGTGGCCAGAAAGGCCCATAAGGGTAGGGCAAAGTTACTGTTTGGGGGATTTAAATCCCAAGAAGATTGACTGGAAAAAACCTTGTGTCACATGGGGTACCCAGAAATATGGAGGGCAAGATGTTGGGGGGAGTACTGGAAAACATCATTCATGTTAGTGACTACGAAAGAGGGGAGGATGAACCAGCTCGGCTGAACCTCGTATTCCCCTTGAGTAGTTCTACATTGGGAATGTCCCTTTGAAAGGCCCCCCGGGCTAATGATCAGGGTTCTGAGCTTCGACCCCATTCAGAGTTAGCAGTGGAAAGGGGAAAAGGGATGGAAAACGGGGGAAGCAAATTACAAAAGACGGACTACAGAGACATAAGAATTCCCGCACAATTGGGGAAAAAAAAGTAATGATGAATCATGTGACCCAAAGTGCAGGAGGTGCAAAAAGTTCTCCCCTGGGCAGCAGAAACAAAGGGTAAAACCAAAAAGATAAAAAGGCCAAAGGTAGGGTGCTAGAGCATAGAAGAGATATGAAGACAATGGAGCCAGGAAAATAAGGAGACGAGCCCAAAAGGGTAGAAAAAAATGTGCATGGATAAGAAAGAGGCCCCAAAAGACACGAAACGACATAGCATCGAAAACCAAATCTGACCCAAAGCTGTTGTACAGCCACATCAGGAGGAAAATAGCAGTCAAGGACCAGGTAATCAGGCTGGGGAAAGGGAAAGGGGGAGATCACAAGAAACGATCTGAAGTATGTAGGAGCCCAACAAGAGATTTAGGGAGGTTTTTTCAGTGGAGACAAAAAGGCTTCGCAAACCGGGATGGGGGGGACCCAACAAGTGCTGGACCCCTATACACAACCGAGGAGGAGGAAAGAGACTGCTAAACAAACTAAATACCTGAAAGGGGTTTGGGACTGAAACAGGGGCCTGAAAAAAGGGAGCAGAGGCACTGTGTGTGTCACTAACATCACTTTTAACACATCTATCATAACTGGGCAACTTCCGGGGGGAAAGCCCAAAAATTTTAGTTCCAGTATTCAAAAAAAACAGACAGATAGCATTAAACTACAGACCGGGTCACTGACATGTACAGTATGCATAGTCATGGAGAAATTTTTCAGGAAAAGAGTGGTTGAGAACCTTAGAATAAATGAGCTAATATACGATAACCAGCACTTTGTGGGGGAAAATCCTGTAACAAACCTACTGGGGGGTGGGTAGACTGCATTTTTTTGGGTTGTAAAAAGCTTTCGACAAGTCTCCAAGAGATTAGTGCAGAAACCAGAGGAGAGGCTGGGAAAAAAAAAGGCACTGCAATGAATCGGGAAACCCAATGAAAGAAACAACGAATGGTGGTACATGACGAGGTGTCGACTGGGCCATTTGACGAGGGGTTCTACAAGGGTCAGTCTTAGGGGCCCGTGATGTTTCTGGTATATGTGAATGACATGACGGAATGGAGATATTCAGAGGGGGTCCCTGTTTGCATATGATGTGAAGTTAATGCTGAGAATTCAGGGGACGGGGATCAGGTAGGGAAATTTAAAGGGGTCTGACAGGTTGTAAACTTAGTCCAACAACTGGCACCTAAGTTTAACCACCGGGAAAGTCAAAAAAAACTGTGGAAGCCCCAAAAGAGGGCCAAAGACTGCAAACCTCACTCAAGGGAAAAGGTATGGGGGGATATCTACGAGCATATCTACTGAAGTGCAATCAAACAAATAACTGCTGAAGCATATGGGCACCAGGCAAGCCTAAAAATATCATTTCGACACTTGGTAAAAGTCATTCAAGAAAACATTTATGTCAGGCCTATATTTGAGTATGCAAACCAGTAGTTGTAGAGGTCTAAACAAAGCTCAGACCTCTACAACAAAATTTGTCCCAAAGATTTGTTGAGTTTCCAGAATTAAGGAAAGACCCGGGACTTAAACCTACGAAACAGCAAAGCAAATGCGACAGTAATTATGGACAAGGTAGATTATGGGGGAAATAAATATGATACTAGGAGACAGAGAAACTCACGCCCTTTTAAAGGGTCATTTTGGAGAACGTGACTAAAGGGAGTCTTGCGCTCTTGTCAACATGATTCCCAAATGTGACATTCAAAAGTTCCCACACTTGGTGTGGTCACTACCATCATGGTACAAACAAGGTGGGTCACTTACCATCATGGTACAAACAAGGTGTGGCCTTTACCATCATGGTACAAAAAGGTGTGGGTCACTTACCATGATGGTACAAACAAGGTGTGGTCACTTACCATCATGGTCGAATAAAATGGGTGGTTTATGGAGTAGGGGAACCTAGAGCAGCAGGTGGTCCACACCCAGCTGGGCCAGCCCCCCATCGCCGCCGTTTTTGGCTTCGGTTCTAATGGTTGAGGTAGCGTCAGGGTTACACCCGGAGGTCTTTTCCCGGGGTCAACCCGGGGTCACGGAGGTCACCTCGGGGAAGAGGTCATCCTCAGGGGGGTCGGAGAAGGTAAAGGGAGGAGGAAGCCAACTGATCCCGGCGGTCTTGAAGGACGGACCGGCGCTGTATAGCAGACCCAGACCGGATGGGGGGGTCCGTAGCTGGCGTCCGAACCACAACATCACCGCCAAACCGTCGACCTACCACCACACACACTGAAAAATATTCAAAGATTAATTCCGGGGGGTCAACACCCCCGCAGACCGGTCCATGACCAGGCCTCACTGTTGATCAAGGCCTGAGCAGCCGGGTGTTACTGCTGGCCGAACGCAAACCAATGTAAAAATCTAGTGCCTGTTCAGTACTGACTTTACGTATTTTTCCAGCCCCCCTAAAGCAGCCGAAGTCTATTGTATGTATTTTGGGGAAGGTGAACACCTTGGGCCCCACCCCTTACCATGTTATCTCCTTGCGAGAATGATTTAAATACATTATTTTCGAACAGTTTCAAGCCCACCCACTACACGTATTATTAACTGATGATGGTTCAGGATGGACCGAAACGTCGTAAAAAAAATTCTCACCTGAGTGGGGGGAACTGTTCCAACCAGGGTATTGTGACTTTTATTGTTCTACCTACCTACCTGGAGTCTACCTGGAGGGTATTCCAGGGATCATCATCCCCGGGGGCCCGGGCCCGCCGGCCTGGTGGATCAGGGGCCGAGCAACCAGGCTGTTACTGCTAGCCAAACGTATTCAATTTATAAACCACAGCCTGGCTGATCGGGCCCCCCTTTAAGTATCTGTCCCCTCCCCCTTGAAGGCAGCCAGGGGCCTAGGTAATTCCCCCTTTTACATGGTGGGAGGCGTTGAACAGTCTTGGGCCCCCAGAAATTATGATGTTTTCTTTGTGTATCAATGGCTCCCCTACTTTTCATTGGGGGGATTTTGCACCACCTGCCCCTGACTTTGTGGGGGATTTCTGTGTAGATTAGGGACCCTCCTGGTTTTTCCAAAGGGCTGTTATGAAAATCTCTTTGCCTGCATTTCCAGAAAAACAATTAAAAGTTTCCCGGCGTTCCCATAGTTGGGGGCATTTGATAGAACTTATACCAGTAAAGGTTCTCTGTACAGTCTCTAGATCTGCATTTTTACCTGCTTTTAATGGAGATGTTAAATTTAACTATTCCAGCCTAGAAGAACAAGGGTTTGAAAAGGATATTAACTGGTTTTGGGATTCTTTTTTTCAACTTCTCATTATCCCTCCCATCTTTTCTTTTCAGTTGTGACGCGACACTTTGTAATCTTTTTAAGTGAGATCCTGACATTACCATCCCAGGGCTCTCACATTATTTTTTTGCTCTATTATATGATCAGAGTTTTTAGTATACTCAGTTCTAGTTATTATTTCCTCCAGTTTTCCATAACAGAGTAGTTGGAATTTGTCTTCATTGAACATCATATTTTTTTCCATTGCCCACTGAAAACTTGGTTTATATCTTTTTGGGGGTTAAACCCGCGTCCTCAGTGGATGACACTCTCTTTGTCCAGTATCGTCTGTAAGGTATGACACGGTGCTGTGGTTACATCTCTGTCTATGTCAATGAGGATGAGGAACAGGATGGGGGCGAGTACTGTGCCTTGTGGAACAGAGCTTTTTATTATGGCAGCTTCAGATTAACTCTGTTTACCCTACTCTTTGTGTTGGTTGGGTTAAAAAAATTGAAGATGAATCTCCCCCCCTTTGCCATTTATTCCTTTATCACGTATTTTGTGTTATTACGCCTGATCGCACTTTTCAGAGGCTTTTGCAAGTCTATGATATTACATCTGCATACTGTTTTTTTTTCCTGGTCAGCTCTTCCATGTATCAGATAATCTATCGTTCTTGAAGAACTCAGTGATTCTTCTTCATCATCTTCTGTAAGGAAGGTCTTTCTCTCTCCATTTACTTTTCTCTTCTTCATTCTTAGGGAATATGCCTTAACATACTTCAGCTGCCAGAAATTTAATTTTTCAAGGCACGGGTTTTGGGATTCATGTTATTTAAATATTTTTCCCAACATTTTTCATTTAAGACAGGGGTCACCTGGTCCACGCACCGCGAAAATGTGTGAGCCCCGACACACGTGGAGCCCCGGACACACGTGTGACCCCCGCGACACATGTGTGAGCCCCGGACACAGGGGGCCCCCAAAGGGGCCCCGCGACCCCGTGTGAGCCCCCACACACGTGTGACCCCCGCGACACACGGGGACCCCCGACACCGTGTGACCCCCGCGCCCGCGTGTGAGCCCCGGACCCCGTGGACCCCCGAAACCCGTGGGCCCCGCGACACGCTGTGAGCCCCGCGACACCTGTGAGCCCGGACCGGGGAGCCCCGACACATGTGTGACCCCCGCGACACAGTGTGAGCCCCCGAAACGTGGGGCCCCCGCAACGTGTGAGCCCCTATTATTTGCACATCAAGCGGCCGAGAATAGAACCTCCCCCAAATGACCCATGGGGTTTAACTCTTCACGTAAAAAAAAATCCAAACCCTTTGACATTGTTGACATTGACCATTACTAATTTGCTGGTGATAGAGGAGCCTCGATCCGGAAAGTGGGCACCCCCCCCTCCCCCCCCGGAAAAACCATTATTCATTCCCAGGGAAGACCCATACGGGTTTAAAGCTTCCAAGTGATTAAAAAAACGACGGAGATGAAGATTCTCTGGGGAGAGTTTAGAATCTATCTAATGTGGTGTTACATAGCTAGCTTTGTGGAAAATCTCGTTTGATTCCCATACATATAGGTCTCCTAAGCAGAGAGGAGAGTGGGAGGTGCAGCCCCCCCTATGCCTACTCTGAGGGGGGAGTGGGGGGGGCAGCCCCACTATGCCTACTTATGGTGGTGGGGGGGCAGCCCCACTATGCCTACTCAGGAGGAGGGGGAGGTGCAGCCCCCCCCTATGCCACTCTGGGGGGGGGAGTGGGGGGGTGCAGCCCCCTATGCCTACTCTGAGGGGTGAGTGGGGAGGGAGCCCCATATGCCTACTCTGAGTGGTGAGTGGGGAGGTGCAGCCCCCCTATGCCTACCTGAGGGGTGAGTGGGGGGTGCAGCCCCCCCTATGCCTACTCTGAGGGGGGAGGGGGTGCCCCCCTTTCCACTTGAGGGGGGGTGGGGGGGGTGCAGCCCCCCCTATGCCTACTCTGGGGGGTAGTGAGGAGGTGCAGCCCCACTATGCCTACTCTGAGGGGGGGTGGGAGGTGCAGCCCCACTATGCCTACTCTGAGGGGGGAGGGGGGGGTGCAGCCCCCCCCTATGCCTACTCTGAGGGGGGAGTGGGGAGGTGCAGCCCCCTATGCCTACTCTGAGGGGGGGAGTGGGGGGGTGCAGCCCCACTATGCCTACTTGAGGGGGGAGGGGAGGTGCAGCCCCCCCTATGCCTCCTGGGGAGGGGGGGGTGCAGCCCCACTATGCCACTCTGAGGAGGGGTGGGGGGCAGCCCCACATGCCTACTCTGAGGGGTGAGTGGGGAGGGCAGCCCCACTATGCCTACCTGAGGGGGGGAGATGGGGGGTGCAGCCCCACTATGCCTACTCTGGGGGGGTGAGTGGGGGGGTGCAGCCCCAATTGCCTTTCTCTGGGGGTGAGTGGGAGGTGCAGCCCCCATGCCTCTCTGGGGGTGAGTGGGGAGGCAGCCCCACATGCCACTCTGAGGGGTGGTGGGGAGGGCGCCCCATATGCCTACTCTGAGGGGTGGGGGGGTGCAGCCCCACTATGCCTACCTGAGGGTGGTGGGGAGGGCAGCCCCCTTGCCACTCTGAGGGGTGGGGGGAAAAATTTTGGGGGGGGGTGCAGCCCCCCCATGCCTCCTGAGGGGTGGGGGTGGCCCCCTATGCCTACTCTGAGGGTGAGTGGGAGGTGCAGCCCCACTATGCCTCTCAGGGGTGGTGGGGGGGTCAGCCCCCCCACCTGGGGGGGGGGGGCACCCCCTTCCCCTAGGGGTGGTGGGGGGGTGGCCCCCCCTCCCGGGGGTGGTGGGGGGGGGCAGCCCCCCCTTTCCTACTGGGACAGGTGATATATTTTATTTCTTTTGTAAAAAAATCTGAAAATCCCCCAAAAAATGTATTTAAATACTACTTATACGCATTTACGCTAAGTTAGAGTAAGACCAATTTAATTTAGCGTAATAAACTATACAACTCTTTCCTACACAAAACGCCCTGGGCACTGTTTTCCCACCAAGGGGCCCACGGGACTGCTGGCCGCATTAGTCAGTCACGCTGGCAGAGAAACACGCCACTTTCCATAGGCCTTGCACCAGTGAAATACTCTTCGGTAACACACTCACACCCGAAATAGATTCATTTTCACAGCAATCAAGAACCTCTCCCCGCAGTACGTGGCAGTACGTGGCAGTACGTGGCAGTACGTGACCAAACGGATCTCAGGTGACTTCGGGGCCCCGGTTAGTACCTCTTTTGCATAATGCATTCCTTGTTTTGGGGCCAATAGTGTGGGTAGGATTGCCACATTTATCCTCCAGATACCCCTTTCCTACTGTCTCTTCACACTGCCCACTGTGGGAATATATAAATTCAGGAAACCCGGGATAGGGTCTCAGGTCCTGGGCTGAATTATAAGACTGACTTGAAAGGATTATAACTAATCAGTCAAAACCCAGAGAAACCTTTTTTTATACAAGCTTAGGTGGTGTTAGGTCTAACATGGGGATGACTGCTAGCTCATGTGGGGATAGGTTCCAACTTGTGTTAGGTTGCTAGTTTATGTGGTGTTAGATTGTTAGTTTATGTGGTGTTAGGTAGCTAACGTATGTTGTGTTAGGTAGCTAGTTTATGTGGTGTTTGTTAATTGTTTGTGTTGGATTGCTAGCTTATGTTGTGTTAGGGTGCGTTTATGTGATGTTAGATTGCTGGGTTTATGTGGTGATAGATTGTTGTATATGTGGTGTTAGATTGTTAGTTCATGTGTAGATAGGTAACTAACCTATGTTGTGTTAGGTTGCTAGTTTATGTGATGTTCGATTGTTAGCACATGTGGTGCTAGATTGTTAATGTGATGTTAGGGAATCAGCTTATGAGGGTGTGAGCTACCTTCCTAATGTGGTGTTATACCACTTGTTAGGGGTAGGTATAGCATTTTACCTGAAGGGTATAGCACCTACCTGAAGAAGTATACATCTACCTGAAGGGGGATAGCACCTACCCGAAGAAATAATGCACCTACCTGAAGGGTATAGCACTACCTGAAGGAGATAGCACCTACCTGAAGGGTATAGCACCCACTGAGGGGGCCAGCACCTACCGAGTGGGGTTGTGGTAGTTGCAGAGAGGACGGTAGGTAGGGAAGACTTTGGGCTGTGTTGATACCGAGGCTGTGGGACCTCGGTCTGTGTACTGACATCTTTGAGCTGCGGAGATGGAATAGCTTACCAAGTAAATTATTTATTGTCATGATTCACATAATGGATATTATTATTGTATGTTAGGGTCTAAACCCTTGTGGATCATTCGGCGCAAAGAATGGGAGAGGCTCGATCCACCGTCTGGTGTCAGAGGTAGCTTGTTTTGCTCGCTTTAAAAGGTTCGGGGAGTAAAAAGGGGGTCAGAGAAAAAACA
>WNWK01030256.1:0-23650 GCA_009830355.1 Cherax destructor
TTTTAAAAAAAAATTCCCCCAAAATGCGAGGGGTTCATAAGTTTCCCCTTTAAAAATGGATAAATTTTTATGGTCAAACTAAAAAGCTTGTAAGTTAAAAAAAAATTTTGCATTGAACTGGACAAGATTCAATGTCTGTTTATTCGGAAATTTAACCCCCCAATTTTTTTTTAAAAATGCGAAAGGTTGTTCAAGAAAGCCCATGGTTAGAGGAAATAATAAAATCATGTTTATTAAAGCATTTTAAAAAATATAATTTTTTCTTTTGGTTTATAAAATTTGGGATTCATTTATAATTAATAAAATTTGGGAAAATTTAATGAAAATTGGACAATTTAATTTTGGGAAGGTTTCGGTCCTTTCTTAGTTCCTTTCCGAGCTGAGATTTACGCCGGGGTTTTTTTGTTTAGGGATGTGATGGGGGTGTATTCTGCCTCTTTATAAGCCTTTTTTCCCTTTCCTTTTATAGTTCCGATAAGTTTATTAGGTCAAACGGTGCTTGAACAAGTTAAAACAACATTTTTAAATTTAAAAAGGGAAATGGTTTATGTCTACTTCTTAGGCAAAAGGCACAATATGCACAACATATCTATCCATTAGCTCTATTGGGAAGGATTGTGTTAAGCAATCTTGTTTCGAAAAATTCTATATATAAATTACTAAGAACAGGTGAAAGAGGATTTCCCATTGCCATCCAAACTTCTGAGTGTAAACTCATCTTAAAACAAATTTGCATAAAATACAAAGTTTAATAAGTTTAATGATAGTAGGAACTGGCAATGGTAAATCGTAATTAACCAGTTCTTCAGATAAGAACTTTAGTAAATCATCAACTGGAACTTTTGTAAACAAGGAGGTAACATCAAAACTAACCATATTGAAATCAATTATATTTCAAAAAGTATATTGAAATCGATTATATTTCAATTATTGAAATCAATTATATTTCAAGAAGTATAAGCAACAGAAGTCCAAAAGTTATTTTACAGCTCTATACATCACTAGTGAGACCTCATTTGGATTATGCAGCTCAGTTTTGGTCTCCTTACACAGGATGGATATAGATAAATTGGAGAACATACAAAGAAGAATGACTAAAATGATTTACAGTATAAGAAATCTCCGTATGAAGATAGACTTAGAGCATTGAATCTCCACTCTCTGGAGAGACGTAGAATGAGGAGATATCATCGAGGTGTACAAGTGGATGATGGGCATAAACAAAGGCGATATTAATAAAATACTGAGGATATCGAACCAAGTAAGAACGAGAAATAATGGATTTAAATTGGATAAATTTAGATTTAGAAAGGACATAGGCAAGTACTGGTTTTCGAACAGAGTTGTAGATATCCTCAGAAATAATGGATTTAAATTGGATAAATTTAGATTTAGAAAGGACATAGGCAAGTACTGGTTTTCGAACAGAGTTGTAGATATCCTCAGTAGGATAATTGATTCAAACATAGATGTCATAGAACTTCAGGAAGATTTAGACAAACTTAATTCGTGGTCAGAAAAGTGGCAGATGCAGTTCAATGTAGATAAATGCAAGGTTCTGAAGCTCGGGAGTGTCCATAACCCAAGCACTTATAAGTTAAATAACGTAGAACTTAGCCATACAGATTGCGAGAAGGACTTGGGGGTGATGGTAAGTAGCAACCTTAAACCAAGACAGCAATGCCTAAGCGTACGTAATAAGGCAAATAGATTACTGGGATTTATATCAAGAAGTGTTAACAACAGAAGTCCAGAGGTTATATTACAGCTTTATACATCATTAGTAAGGCCTCACCTAGATTACGCAGCTCAGTTCTGGTCTCCATATTACAGAATGGACATAAATTCGTTAGAAAACATTCAGCGTAGAATGACTAAATTAATACATAGCATTAGAAATCTTCCTTACGAAGAAAGATTGAAGACCCTAAAATTACATTCACTTGTAAGACGTAGAATGAGGGAGACATGATCGAGGTATACAAGTGGAAAATGGGTATTAACAAAGGGGATATAAATAAGGTCTTGAGGATATCTCTCCAAGAGATAACCCGCAATAATGGATTCAAGTTAGATAAGTTTAGATTTAGAAAGGATATAGGAAAGTATTGGTTTGGAAATAGGGTAGTTGATGAGTGGAACAGTCTGCCTAGTAGGGTTATTGAAGCTAGGACCTTGGGTAGTTTCAAATTTAGGTTGAATAAATTCATGAGTGAGAGGGGTTGATTTGAGTGGGACTCGCGCATGAGTGGGTAGAATTGTCAAAGCTTATTTCTTGGGTAGCATTGAAAATTGGGTTGAGCAAATATTCTGTTAGTGGGACGGATTGTGAAGGACCTGCCTAGTATGGGCCAACAGGCCTGCTGCAGTGTTCCTCCTTTCTTATGTTCTTATGTTCTTATGCGTGGAACAATCTTCCGAGTAGGGTGATAGAGGCTAGGACCTTGGGTGGCTTTAAAAGAGATTGGACAAATATGAGTGGGAGGGGCTGGGTTTGATTGGTGTCGTGGGTGCAGGAGTAAATTCTTAGGTAGTGGTGGTTTTGATAAGGACCTGCCTTGTATGGGCCAGTAGGCCTTCTGCAGTGTTCCTCCATTCTTATGTTCTTAATGTGAGTAGTCGGGGATATAAATAAGGTCTTGAGGATATCTCTCCAGAGAGAACCCGCAATAATGGATTCAAATTGGATAAGTTTAGATTTAGAAAGGATATAGGAAAATATTGGTTTGGAAATAGGGTAGTTGATGAGTGGAACAGTCTGCCTAGTAAGGTTATTGAAGCTATGACCTTGGGTAGTTTCAAATTTAGGTTGGATAAATACATGAGTGAGAGGTTGGATTTGAGTGGGACTCGCACTTGAGTTAATAGAATCTGCAAAGCTTATTTCTTGGGTAGAATTGAAAATTAGGTTGGGCAATTATTCTGTTAGTGGGATGGATTGTGAAGGACCTGCCTAGTATGGGCCAACAGGCCTGCTGCAGTGTTCCTCCTTTCTTATGTTCTTATGTCACGAAAGCGCTTGGAATTCTTCTATTTTTTCATAGTGGTTGTTTTGCACACACACACAATATATATATATATATATATATATATATATATATATATATATATATATATATATATATATATATATATATATATATATATATATATATATATATATATATATATATATTTGATGCTTTGGTCCGCCTCATGGTGAGCGAAAACACATGACGCTCTAGTCCACTGAACCACACAATCCTTAAGAGTAGAGCATCCAGTAGGACTGAATGTTGTACTCGCTACCCAAGGACATACGGTGGTATGGATGCCTCTAAGCTAATTTCATTCTACTTCCTGTTTGGTGTACTAGCTCACCAAGCAGTATATTATATTATTGTAACCACAAACGAGTGGTATTGGTCAATACCTACACTGCACTACCCAGGGGTCGAACCCATAATGCTTTGGATTTCGCTCACCATGAGGCAGGCCAAAGCATCATGGGTTCGACCCCTGGATAGTGCAGTGTAGTTATTGATCAATACCACTCGGGGGGAGCGAACCCGTGTTGTTTTAGCCCGCCTCATGGTGAGCGAAATTTCCACTACGCTCTAACCCACGGGACCATACAATCCTACAAGAATCACGCACACAGCAGTGCTAGGTGTTGTACCATGATCCGAGGACATACGATGGTGTGGGTGCCTCAGAGCTAATTTCAGTCTACTCCCCGTTTGGTGTATTAACCTCCACAAGCAGTAAGTAAGTAAGTTTATTCAGGTATACACAAATACATTTACATAGATTATCATACATATCAGCACATGTGTAGAGAACCTAGGATAACCCAAAAAAGTCAGACAGAGTGACTTATTTCCATTGGGGTATTGTATTGTAACCACGAACAAGTGGTATTTAATCAAACTAGTAATAAGTGCAGAACGATCACTCTATAAATCTATGGTGTGGTGCAGTGGACATTATGCGGTATAAGACAATTTATGAATGTACTGTACATAGGGATATATTAATTGCAGTTTATTTCAATATTGTTTATGTACTTACAGACTACATAAAATATCTAAGCATTGAGTTTTAATAATAATAATAAACTACCTCAGAATAGGTGTTCGTACGAGGCTAAACCCTTGCATAGCATCAATATTTTAGGTATAAATCCTAACTTTTGAATGACATCAAAAATACACCCAGCCTCAAACTATCAAACATATTTTGCTAAAGCCACCTGTGTACATTGTTGATGCTAGGCAAACCAGATGCCCGTGCTAACAAAATGATGAGGTCGTCTTCAGTATAACATACGAACATAAAAAAGAAGGAACACTGCAGCAGGCTACGGGCCCATGCAAGGCATGTCCAAGTCTCCAACCGGCTTAAGCCAATGCCCCGACTCAGCCAGGTCAGGTTACATTCACTTAAGGAAGGAGCATGGCATCTGACCTAGTGGCACAAGTTAGTCAGGACCAACTCACACCCACCTGCACCCACTCATATATTTATCTAGCCGACCACCTGGATTTAACCCTCACCAGGTAAACTCCAGGTAGTCAGGTTACTTCCACTTAAGGAATTAGTACGGCATCTGACCTAGTAGCACAAGCTAGTCAGGTCCAACTCACACCCACCCACACCCACTCATGTATTTATCTAACCTATTTTTAAAACTACACAACGTCCCAGCCCCTATGACGGTACTCGGTAGTTTGTTCCACTCATCCACAACTCTATTACCAAACCAGTGCTTTCCTATATCCTTCCTGAATCTGAACCTTTCCAACTTGAAACCATTGCTGCGAGTCCTATCTTTGCTGTATATTTTCAGTACGCTATTTAAATCCCTTTATTTATTCCTGTTTTCCATTTATACACCTCAATCATATCCCCCTAATTCTACGCATTTCTAGAGAGTGCAGATTCAAGGCCCTCAGTCTGTCCTCATAGGGAAGATTTCTGATACATGGAATCAACTTTGTCATCCTCCTCTGTACGTTTTCCAGTGCATTTATATCCATTCTGTAATACGGTGACCAGAACTGTGCAACATAATCTAAATGAGGCTTAACCAAAGATATATAGAGTTGAACAACCTGAGGACTTCTATTATTTATACTTCTTGATATGAAGCCAAGGATTCTGTTAGCTTTATTGCGAACACTTTTGCACTGTTGTCTTGGTTTCAGAATACTACTATCCAGAACTCCTAAATCCTTCTCGTAATTAACTGGAGTTTACCTGAGAGAATTCCAGGGGTCAACGCCCCGTGGCCCGGTCTGTGACCAGGCCTCATGCTGGACCAGAGCCTGATCAACCAGGCTGGTACGCTGGCCGCAGGCAGTCCAACGTACGAACCACAGCCTGGCTGGTCAGGTACCGACTTTAGGTGCCTGTCCAGTGCCTGCTTGATGAAAGCCAGGGGTTTGTTGGTAATCCCCCTTATGTATGCTGGGAGGCAGTTGAACAATCTTGGGCCCCTGACACTTATTGTGTAGTCTCTCGTGCTAGTGGCACCCCTGCTTTTCATAGGGGGGGATGTTACATCGCCTGCCGAGTCTTTTGCTTTCGTTGGGAGTGATTTTCGTGTGCAAGTTTGGTACTAATCCCTCGAGAATTTTCCACGTGTATATAAGAATGTATCTCTCCCGCCTGCGTTCTAGGGAGTACAGGTTTAGAAACTTCAAGCGTTCCCAGTAATTGAGGTGGTTTATCGCAGTTATGCGTGCCGTGAAGGTTCTCTGCACATTTTCAAGGTCAGCAATTTCACCTGCCTTGAAAGGTGCAGTTAGTGTGCAGCAATATTCCAGACTAGATAGAACAAGCGATTTGTAAAGTGTCAACATGGGCTTTGCATCCCTGGTTTTGAAGGTTCTCATTATCCATCCTGTCATTTTTCTAGCAGATGCGATTGCTACAGTGTTATGGTCCTTGAAGGTGAGATCCTCTGACATGATCACTCCCAGGTCTTTGACATTAGTTTTTCGCTCTATTGTGTGGTTAGAATTAGTTTTGTACTCCGATGAGATTTTAATTTCCTCACGTTTTCCATAGCTGAGTAACTGAAATTTCTCATCATTGAACTTCATATTGTTTTCTGCAGCCCATTTAAAGATTTGGTTTATGTCTGTTTGGAGTCTTGCAGTGTCTTCAACGGTGGACACTGTCATACAGATTCGGGTGTCATCTTTAAAGGAAGACACGGCACTGTGGCTTATATCCCTGTCTATATCGGATATGAGGATAAGGAACAGGATGGGAGCGAGTACTGTGCCTTGTGGAACAGAGCTTTTCACATTAGCTGCCTCAGACTTTACTCTGTTGACTACTACTCTTTGTGTTCTACTTGTTAGGAAATTATAGATCCATCTACCAACTTTTCCTGTTATTCCTTTATCACGTATTGTGTGTGCTATCACACCATGGTCACACTTATCAAAGGCATTTGCAAAGTCTGTGTATATAACATCTGCATTCTGTTTGTCCTCTAGAGCATCCAGGACCTTGTCATAGTGGTCCAGTAGTTGGGACAGACAGGAGCGACCTGCTCTAAACCCATGCTGCCCTGGGTTGTGTAATTGATGGTTATCTAGATGAGTGGCGATCTTGCTTCTTAGAACCCTTTCAAAGATTTTTATGATATGGGACGTTAGCGCTATTGGTCTGTAGTTCTTTGTCATTGCTTTACTGCCGCCTTTGTGGAGTGGGGCTATGTCTGTTGTTTTTAGTAACTGCGGGACGACCCCAGTGTCCATGCTCCCTCTCCATAGGATGTTTAAAGCACGTGATAGGGGCTTCTTGCATTTCTTGATGAACACTGAGTTCCATGAGTCGGGGCCTGGAGCTGAGTGAATGGGCATGTCATTTATCGCCTTTTCAAAGTCATGTGGCGTCAGGGTAATGTCAGATAGGCTTGCGTCTACCAGGTTCTGTGGCACTCTCATAAAAAAAATCATTTATGTCTTCAACTTTTAGTCTGGTTAGCGGCTCACTAAAAACTGAGTCATACTGGGACTTAAGTAACTCACTCATTTCCTTGCTGTCATCTGTGTAAGACCCATCTCGTTTTAGTAGGGGCCCAATACTGGATGTTGTTCTCGACTTTGTTTTGGCATAAGAAAAGAAATAATTTGGGTTTCTTTCAATTTAATTTATGGCTTTTAGTTCTTCCCGCGTTTCTTGATTCCTGTAAGATTCCTTTAGTTTTAATTCGATGTTTGCTATTTCTCTGACCAGTGCCTCCCTACGTATTTCAGATATATTGGCCTCTTGCAGCCGCTCTGTTATTCTTTGCCTTCGCCTGTATAGGGAGCACCTCTCTCTTTCTAGTTTACATCTTCTCCTCCTTTTGCTTAAGGGAATTTGCCTTGAGCAAACCTCAAGTGCCACAGAGTTAATTTGTTCTAGACAAAGGTTAGGATCCGTGATGCTTAGGCTATCTTCCCAGTTCATATCATTTAGGATTTGGTTTACTTGGTCCCACCTTATGTTTTTGTTATTGAAGTTGAAATTGGAGAAGGCTCCCTCGTGACTGATCACATTTTGTCGATCTGGGGTCCCCCTCATGGATGTCTGGACCTCTATTATGTTGTGATCTGAGTATATCGTTTTGATATGATGACATTTCGTATCAGATCATCATTGTTAGTGAAGATGAGGTCCAGTGTATTCTCCAATCTTGTAGGTTCTATTATTTGCTGGTTTAAGGTGAATTTGGTGCAGAGATTTAAAAGCTCGTGTGTATGCGAGTTTTCATCTGAGCTGCCTCCTGGTATTATCTCTGCTACCACATTATTTGCAATATTCCTCCATTTTAGGTGCCTTAGGTTGAAGTCCCCCAGGAGCAAGATGTTGGGGGCAGGGGCTGGAAGGTTTTCCAGACATTGATCAATTTTCAGAAGCTGTTCCTGGAATTGTTGGGACGTTGCATCCGGAGGCTTGTATACAACCACGATGACCAGGTTTTGATTCTCGATCTTTACTGCTAAAACTTCAACTACATCATTTGAGGCATTTAGTAGTTCTGAGCATATAAGTGACTGTTATTTACAGGCCAACCCCCCCCCCCCTTTTGCCTGTTCACTCTGTCACATCTGTATAGGTTGTATCCAGGGATCCATATTTCATTGTCCAAGTGATCCTTTATGTGTGTCTCTGTGAAAGCCACAAACATTGCATTTGACTCTGTAAGCAGTCCACGGATGTAAGGTATCTTGTTGTTTGTTGCTGGCTTTAGACCCTGTATATTTGCAAAGATGAATTGGTGGTATTGGTGGTATGGGGGGGGGTCTTTTTCCCGGCACTAATATCTGTTGTTCTGGAGTGGAGGCCATTGACTGTGGTTCCACTCCAGAAATGATTGCAGTTGGTGTACGATTTCTGTCATTTCCTGCCAGCTTTTTTTCCTTCCTTGCGCTAAAAACCTCTCTCTGGAGTGGCTTTGGCTACCCAGGTTTTCCCATGGTCTGGATGTTCTGTGTCGTCTTGTACCCTTCAGGTGGTGTGCCTGGCAATATAGGTTATAGCACTGTCTTTCCTGAACTGATGAGTGACACATTTCAGGGTGGAAAAGCTTACAGAAAGGGAGGTTGCATTTTCCTGTTGTCATATGGGCACGGCATTTTCTGGGGTGGTCAAAGTTGCATGTCCCATCTGTTTTCCCAGAAATTCCATGCCTGCAGATACCAAATGCATAATATTTGCATAGGCCTGGTTTGTGTTTGCATTGTTTTTTTTGTGACTGTGTTCCCTAATGTATTCCCTATTGGTGCGTGCTTTCCTGTCTCATTTCTATCTTCAGCACTAGTGATAACATCCCCTTTTGTTTCATCTCCAACACTAGCACCTTCAGGAGCACTGTCCACCAGGACAACACTAGCACCCTCAGGAGCACTGTCTTCTAGGACAACACTAGCGCCCTCAGGAGCACTGTCTTCTAGGACAACACTAGCACCCTCAGGAGCAGTGTCCTCCAGGACAACACTAGCACCCTCAGGAGAACTATCCTCCAGTACAACACTAGCACCCTCAGGAGAACTATCCTCCAGGACAACACTAGCACCCTCAGGAGCGCTGTCGTTCAAGACAGCCCCTTCCAAACCACCCATCTTATTTTCCCAGCTGTCATACCATGTTGACATGTCTTTTAAGAAGGATCTTTTATTGGTGTTCTTGTCTTTTAATATAGATGCAATTCCCTCATACAGGTGTATCTCGTTTGGGCAGACCCAAAAACATCTCTCTGAGTTTATGTCGAGGGTGGTCACTGGTTGAAAATCCCTGCATATACCATGGGACCATTGACCACAGAGACTGCAAGCAATCCAGGCCTGTTTTCGTCCCTTACCCTTTCTACAGACTACACAGATCTTCATGGTGGTGGTCATCTTACAACACTTGACCACTCTCCTAGCTAGCTAGTCTATAATTTCTCGAAGTATTTAGTTGTTTTTAACAGTTTCCAACGAATCCGTTTGAATCCGGTCCTTTGTTCACTTATTTCTTGGACGAATCCGGTTTATGCTCACTGTATATTTTAACTAATAACCACCTTAAGGTAGATCTGTCTATTTGTATTGTATCTATTTGTTGTAGTTCTGTTTGGGTGTTTAATAAGGGCGTGTAAACCCCGTCATCCTATGAATCCGGTCAGAGGAGACCTTGTTTTCAACGAATCCGTTTGAATCCGGCCGTTCATTCACTTGTT
Organism: Cherax destructor; assembly: GCA_009830355.1. NCBI lineage: Eukaryota > Metazoa > Arthropoda > Malacostraca > Decapoda > Parastacidae > Cherax > Cherax destructor. The sequence continues at coordinate 9,704 of WNWK01030256.1, forward strand.
CTTGACGAATCCGGCGAATCCGGATTAGTGGATCACTTATTTGGGCGTATCCAGTCGGTGATTTTGGACTAGCACATGAAAAGGACTACTGGGAGAGTATTTAACAGAGTAATATGTGTTCAGTTTGATACAAAGTATTTAGATCTACATTATTCAGTTTATATGTGGCATGGTTATTGTCCTGCCCAACATTTAGAACTTTGCATTTGTCTATATTAAACTGCATCTGCCACTTCTCCGACCACTGCATCAGTCTATTCAAATCATCCTGCAGTGCTCTAATGTCCTCATTAGAATGAATTGGACGGCCTATTTTGGTGTCATCAGCAAATTTGCTTATGTTGATATTTATTCCCTCATCTATGTCGTTTATGTAAATTGTAAACAACAGGGGGCAACAAAACTGACCCCTGTGGAACACCGCTTGAGACGTGCCCCCATTCTGATTTCTCTCTATTTATGCAAACTCTCTGCGGCCTATTTGTCAACCATGCCTCTAACCAGGAAAAAATTTCTCCTCCTATTCCGTGTGCCTTAAGTTTACTCAGTAGCCTCTGATGTGGAACTTTATCGAAAGCCTTACTGAAGTCCATATACACAATATATTCATTACCATGATCTGCCTCCTCAAACACCTTAGTGAAAAAAGTTAGTAAATTTGTAAGACAGGAACGCCCCTTAGTAAAACCGTGTTGAGATTCCTTAATCAATTTATGCTTTTCAAGATGGCTACGAATTGCCTCGGCAATTATTGATTCCATAAATTTACCAACTATGGAGGTAAGGCTTATTGGTCTATAGTTCGAAGCTAAGGACCTTTTCCACTTGTCTGGCACTATGCCAGTTTGTAGTGATATATTGAAAAGATTTGCCAAAGGTTTGCTAAGTTACTCTTTACATTCCTTTAAAACTCTTGCAAACAGTTCATCAGGGCCTGGGGATTTGTTAGGTTTTAATTTCTCTATTTGTCTGAGGACCATGTCACTAGTTACCCCAATCGAGCATAGTCTATTATCTTTCTGTTCAACATAATTTATTATTTCTGGAATTCCGCTAGTATCTTCCTGAGTAAAAACTGAGAGGAAGTAAGTATAGAAAATTTCACACATTTCCTTATCACTGTCCGTGATCTCTTAAGTGGGCCTATCTTGTCCCAAATCTTACTTCTGTGTACCTGAAAGAACCTTTTGGGTTAGTCTTCGAATCCCTTGCGACCTTTGCCTCATAATCCCTTTTTGATTTTCTTATTCCTTTTTTTATTTCTCTCTTTAATTGAAAATATTGATTTCTTATCTGTTCATCCCATATAAAACCTCTCTTTTGACCAATGAGATGTTTTAATCTATTGTTCATCCATTTAGGATCATTTTTATTAGATCTAATTTCCCTACTCGGAACGAAAGTTGTCTGGGCAGCTAGAGCTACGCTCTGGAAAACGTCATATTGGCAACCAAAACCACCTACCTGACCCATAGTCAGGTCATCCCAATTTAGCCCACCTAGGTAATTTCTCATCCCCATGAAGTCGGCTAAGCGAAAGTCTGGAACAGGGACTTGATTACAGTTACCTGGGTAATTCCATGATATATTGAAACTAAGTGATATGTGATAGCTTTCCCCAAGCTCTTCATTAATCTCAAGATTATTAATTAGTGATTCTTTTTAGCAAGAACCAAATCAAGCAAGTTGCCACCTCTAGTTGGTTCTGTCACAAACTGTTTTAAAAAACAATCCTGAACCGTATCAAGAAAGTCACTAGACTCAAGATTACCTGTCACATTGTTCCAATCAATTTGTCTAAAGTTAAAATCTCCCATTAACACAACATTTCCATATATAAACGCCTTATGAATTTCGTATGAGACGCACTACGTGTTCTTCATGAAGGACGAAGATACACTTGTTACCTCTGAGAAATGCTAAAGAAGTGTCAGTTTACTTGTCCCTTTAATGAGGGACAAAATACGTAGATAGATGTTTCGTGTACGAGGTGTACCGTCCCTCTCTGCCTCACCCAGGTTGTCAGTTTGATGGAAACTGGTTGGCTCAGTTCATTTAGGTTTATAATTATGACACTTGGGCAACATTTAGAAATCTTTATTCAGGAAATGTCTCTCCAGCCAGTGACTTTTTCAGTCCAAAACGGAGAAGAACAGTTGAGTGTGAGCTCTGTATTGGACTGAAGACACTCTGGGTGGCGAAAAATTTCCTGAATAAAGATTCCCACAATGTTGCCCAAGTGTCTTTATTATCAACTTATCGGTTTTCTAAACCGTTTATGCATTTATGTTTAATTTATGTTATGTGATCATTACTGTTTAACACTAAAAACGGTTTATGTCAGTGATGTGTAAATCGTAAGTTATGTAAACAACACGGGTCTTGTGTCTCGTCATACTCCATCGTAAATTTAATTGATTGTTTAATGACGTCACCTTCCTGACGACCCAAACTAAGGTGCGATGTTTCACTCCTGGACTCTGCGACGTTTTGTAAGATGTTACGAGTCATACATAACTGCATCATCTTATTTATGCAAATAAGATTATTTGGAGAGTGTATAACTCTGTAGCGGAGAGAAGAAGAGACAGAGGTGGTCCTAAGAAAGGTTTGAGGGAAGGAGCTAAGAAGGTTTTGTGTGCGAGGGCTTCGACTTCTAACAGGCGAATGCGAGTGTGTTAAGAGTGGAGGCAAGAGTTTATGACTAGACGTGCTGTTGGAGTGTGAGCAAGCTAAGACATATGAAGGGATTTAGCAGGACTTGAGTCGAGGAGGTAGAAAATACAGTAGCTTCACTATGAAGGAATATTGCAGTTTGGAGGGATATCTAAACTGTAATGCGAGCACTCGTCAGTCAAGACAGGGATAGAGGGATAGACAATGAAAGTGATTCTTCTTTCTCGGGTCTTCCTACCTCGGTGGGAGACGGCCGATGTATAAAAAAAAAATTCATTTGCAGTGAAAGAATTGGTACATTGTAGTAAAATAAACAATAATACTGTGCAGTGTATCTCTTGCTCTTAGCTCACATTATAGGTTTAAAGCTCAACAGGGACTCGATTTCAATTCATAGAGCAAATGGGGTTTAATACTGTTAGTATATAAAAAGGTTAGTACACATTTCATACCGTCAGTACTGTCAGTCTGGATTATGAAATATCTCTTATGGGCTGAAATTACTAATATATATTACAGAAAAATCTAAGCTTTGCTACAGTCATTGGACTAATACATTAAACGGAAATAGTCCTGGGATATAAAATAAATATATAATATTTTGCACATTGAAAGAAAATACATTGTTGATTATACTTCGCGTTGTTGTAATATCTAGTGGTGTCACATTTAAGGTTATGAAGGAGTGATAACTTGCTCACTGAACAATATTCGTCCTTACAATATCCCACTGGGTCAGTGTTACCTCGATCTTGTCTCACATATTTACGTCTAGCGTTGCTTCGGTATGAATAACTAATACAAGTGTAATGAGCGTATGTCATTATACTACCATATAGTTCGTGTTGTGGCACAAAGACGCTTAGGGCAATATAAGAACGACATTTTATATATATTTATTCTAAAGTTAGGAACCTAGCTATTTTCTCCAGCCTAACTTTGATATATTGTCAAAGTTTCTTCCACATGGCGGGTATTGTGCAGGTTTTCTCTACTTTTTTGACGAATGGTTAAAAATTTTGTTTTCCCAATAAAGTTCTATTTTTTTTTTTAGTCTGCTACTTTTTCTAAAAATTTGTTCGTTTCAAAAAATTGGTTTCTGCCTTACTGCTTCTGCCAGAGCACAATAGTGAGCCAGGTATTGCTTTCCATGTTTGTATGTGAGTTTGTTACCAGGGAAAATTTGCTGAGGTGGGACGATGTCCCCTCACAGAGGTGGGACGATGTCCCCTCACAGAGGTGGGACGATGTCCCTCACAGAGGTGGGACGATGTCCCCTCACAGAGGTGGGACGATGTCCCTCACAGAGGTGGGACGTTGCCACTCACCACAGAGGTGGGACAATGTCCCATAGCACCGAAGTGAGATAATGTCCATCGATCGCTAGGTCTAGATTCACTGGATAATTTGCATAAGTGGGAGTCCTGTGGACAATATTACATTGGCCATTTCCAGATTATTTTTCCGTGTGACAACCGGAGAAAACCCTATGACTGGTTAAAATCTCTCTCTTTTATATATATATATATATATATATATATATATATATATATATATAATATATATATATATATATATATATATATATATATATATATATATATATATATATATATATATATATATATATATATATATATATATATATATAAGAGAGAGAGAGGAGAGAGAGAGGTTGGTAGACAGCAACCACCCAGGGAGGTACTACCGTCCTGCCAAGTGTGAAACAGAAACCTATAACTGTTTTACATGATGATAGGATTGCTGGAGTCTTTTATCTGTCTCATAAACACTCTGGATAACAGGTATATTTTGCTACTTCTACTTACATTTAGGTCACACTACACAGGCATGCACATGCATATATTTATATACATACACACATTTAGTTTTTTTCTTTTTCTTAAAAGCTCTTGTTCTCCCTATTTCCTCTATTATCCATGGGGAAGTGGAAAAGAATCTTTCCTCCGTAAGCCATGCGTGTCGTATGAGGCGACTAAAATGCCGGGAGCAATGGGCTAATAACCCATTCTCCTGTATACATTACTAAAAAAGAGAAGAAAAGAATGATAAAACTGGGATGCTTGAATGTGCGTAGATGTAGTGCGGATGATAAGAAAGAGATGATTGCTGATGTTATGAATGAAAAGAAGTTGGATGTTCTGGCCCTAAGCGAAACAAAGCTGAAGGGAGTAGGCGAGTTTCAGTGGGGAGAAATAAATGGGATTAAGTCAGGAGTATCTGAGAGAGTTAGAGCTAAGGAAGGGGTAGCAATAATGTTAAAGGATCAGTTATGGAAGGAGAAGAGGGAATATAAATGTATAAATTCAAGGAGTATGTGGATTAAAATAAGGGTCGGATGCGAAAAGAGGGTTAAAATAAGCATGTATGCACCTGGAGAAGAGAGGAGAGAGAGAGAGATTTTGGGAGATGTTATGAATGTATAGGAACTTTGAACCAAGTGGGGAGAGTAATTTGGAGGGAAAACCAAATGGAAAAAACATTTAGAGAGGGTGTGGTAGGTAAGTTTGGATGCCAGGTGTAAATGATAAGGGGGAACCTTTGATTAAACTTTGCATAGAAAGGGTTTAGTTATAGTAATACATATTTTAAGAAAAATAGGATAAATAATATAAAGGCAAGATGTAGGGCGTAATCAGTTTTTGTTGGACTACGTATTAGTAGAAAAAGACTTGAGTAGACTTCAGGATGTACATGTTTAAAGGGGGGGGCCACAGATATATCAAATCACTTTTTAGTTGTAGCTACAGTGAGAGAAAAAAAGGTAGATGGGATACAAGGAAAGTAGAAGCAGTAAGAAGAGAGAGGTGAAGGTTTATAAACAAAAGAGGAAACAGTTAGGGTAAGATATAAACAACTTTTGGGAGGATAAATGGGCAATGGGGTCGAAGATGTATGGGGTAGGTTTCAGAATCTAGTGTTAGAGTGTTCAGCAGAAGTTTGTGGTTACAGAAAGGGGTGGGAGGGAAGAAGAGCGATTGGTGGAATGATGATGAAAAAGAGAGTAGAAAGGGGAAAAAAAAATTAGATATGAGAGGTTTTTGTAAAGTAAAAGTGATGCAAGAGGAAAGAGTATATGGAAAAAAGAGGTTAAGAGAGAGGTGATGCAATGTAAAAAGAGAGCAAATGAGAGAGTGGGTGAGATGTTACAAACAAATTTTGTTGAAAATAAGAAAAAGTTTTGGAGTGAGATTAATAAGTGGAGAAAGCCTAGGGAACAAATGGATTTGACAGTTAAACATATTAGAGGCGAGTTATTAAATGGAGGTTAGAGGTATGGGAAGATGGAAGGAATATTTTGAGGAATTGTTAAATGTTGATGAAGATAAGGAAGCTGTGATTTTGTATAGGGCAAGGAGGAATAACATCTTGTAGGAGTGGGGGAAGAGCCATGTGAGTGTGGGGAAGTTCGTGAGGCAGGAGTAGAATGAAAGGGGGTAAAGCAGCTGGGACTGATGGGATAAAGATAAAAATATTAAAAGCAGGTGGGGAAAATTTTGGAGGGTTGGTAATTATATAATAAATGTATGGAAGAGGGTAAGGTCCCTTTAGGGATTGGCAGAGAACATGCATAGTTCCTTTGTATAAAGGCAAAGGGGACAAAGGAGAGGAAAAATTATGGGGGAATAAGTCTGTTGAGTATACATGGTAAAGTGGCAGAGTTATTATTGAAAGAATTAAGAGTAAGACGGAAAGTAGGATAGCAGATGAACAAGGAGGCTTTAGGGAGGGTAGGGGTGTGTAGAACCAAGTGTTTACAGTGAAACATATAGGTGAACAGTATTTAGATAATTGTAAAGAGGTTTTTTTGGCATTTATGGATTTGGAAAAAGCAACAGGGAGATATGGGCAATGTGGCAGATGTTGCAGGTGTATGGAATAGGAGGATGGTTACTGACTGCAGTGAAGAGTTTTTAAGAGGATAGTGAGCTCAGGTTAGAGCATGTAGGAGAGAGGGGGATTTTCAGTGTAGGCCTTAGAAAGGATGTTTGATGTCCCTGGTTGTTTATTATTTTATGGATATTTTAAAAGAAGTGAACGTGGGGTCTTAGCAAGAGGGTGGGGTTAAAAGAAAAGACTAACACAAAGTGGGAGTTGTCACAGTTGCTCTTTTCTGATGACACTGTGCTTTTGGGGAGATTGTGAGGAGAAGTTGCAGAGGTTGGTGGATGAGTTTGGTAGGGTATGTAAAAAAGAAAATTAAAAGTGAATATAAGAAAAGAGTAAGGTGATGAGGATAACAAAAAAATTAGGTGACGAAAGATTGGGTATCATATTGGAGGGGGAGAGTATGGAGGAGGTGAATGTATTCAGATATTTAGGAGTGGCGGGCAGCAGATGGGTCTATGAAGGATGAGGTGAATTGAATTGATGGGGGAAAAAGGGGGAGTGGGCACTTAGGAGTCGGTGGAGACAAAGAACTTTTTTCCCTGGAAGCAAAGAGGAAATAGAGAATTTCCAACCTCTTATATGGGTGGAACATGGGTGGTGAATGTTGTAACAAGGGGGTGGAGGCAGTGGAGATGTCATGTCTGGGTGCAATTTGGTGTGAATATAATGCAGATAATTCAGTTTGGAAATTGGGGGGGGGGGGATTACAGGGCTGGGGGGGGGTTGTTGAGGTGGTTGGGTTACAGAGGATGGAACTGAATGTCATCGAGAGGAAATCAGTGGGGGGAAGGGGGGGGAGGGGTTGGGGCCCGGGGGAAAAGGGTTTGGGGGGGGGGGGAAAGGAGGTTTTGTGTGTTGGGGGGTTGATTTCCCCGCAAGCATAAAGGAGCAATTCGATAGTAGTGAATGGGGACAAATGGTTTTAAATATTTGACGTGCTGTTGGGGTCGGGATGAAAAAATATGAAGGGATTCAGTTAAACAGGCAGGCCGGACTTGAGTCCGGGGAAAAAGTAAGTGCCTGCACTCTGAAGGAGGGATGTTAAATGTTGCAGTTTTTTAACTGTAGTGTAAGCACGCCTGGCAAGACAAAATGGAGGAATGATGATGGAAGTTTTTTTTTTTTTGCCACTCTGCCTTGGGGGAATCGGCCGATGTGTTAAAAAAAAGAATTATATATATATATATATATATATATATATATATATATATCGTTCAAATGACGGGCCAGTACAACATGGGTTCGAACCCCGGCTAGCGCAGTGATGTTATTTATCAAAACCTTCTTGGGGTTTCCCAAAAAATATATATATATATATATATATATATATATATATATATATATATATATATATATATATATATAGACAAATACAAGAAACAGGGGGGGTAAAGCAACATAGATAACAACTCAGAGCTACATGTTAAATACTTCGTCCAGTTTCCCCGGCAGGGGGGGCCCGGCCCAGAATGCTGCAGGCATTTCCCCCCTGGATCGCAAACAGAGTTCTAAAAAAAGGGAAAACTGGTCGCCCTGGGGTTTCCTTTGGGTTTTTTATGATAAAATTTTTTTTAAACCCCCTTTTAGAAACTTTAGGCCCCTTGCCCCATTTTCCATGGGTTTCCGCCCCCTTTTGGGGGTGAATTTTAAAAGGGAAGGTTTATATTTGCGAGTCTTCGGGGCTTCCTCTGGCTGGCAGCCCCCCCCCCTTTTTGGCTACGGAGTATTGCAAAGTAGGTGTCTGTTTGGGCACGGGTTTGGTCCCAACAATCTGCTTCCACCCTTTCCCCGGGTAGCATAGGGCTCCATCAGGGCGTTTTTTGATTTTCCCTCAGACCTCGCACTTGGGGTGACCTTGAGCTGGGCAAGGGGGTGTGGCGGGGCCCCTTTTTGATTCATTGACCCCTTTATGTCTAGCATATTTCCCCCTTTTGATGTGTAAAAACCCCAGACCATAAATCCGAATTGATGGGGCCCTCGCCCTGCCGCAAATACACCTATGTTCGGTGAGGGGGGGGGGGGTAGGGGAAAACAACACCAATCCGAATGGCCTGTGGGTCAGTCGAGCCCCCCGAGGGGGTTGGGGGGAACAGCGGAAGGAAATTCCGGGAGTGTTGTGCCTTCACCCCCGGGGAGACGAGTTTTTTCCCTTTTCCCCTGAAGCGTTTGAGAAAGTTGGCAATTATTTCCATGATCGGCTTGTCCCAGGGGGGCTGTTTGGCTTTTGGGGGGAGCTGGTCATGAGGAGTCTGCCGGGGTGTCCCCCGCTGGGCTGCTTCAAGAACCTGGGGCTTGATTTCCCCCCACACCTCTCAAACGTTCAGGGACAATCTTTTTTACAAACCCACAGGAGGCCAAACACATGACAGAAATGCAGGAAAAACTACCTGCCTTGCTTTCCCCCTTTTTCCCCCCCCGTCGCACGGGGGAGGGTTTTTCCCCCTTGCTGATCCTCTAGTGACAAAAAAATATATATATATATATATATATATATATATATATATATATATATATATATATATATATATATATATATATATATATATATATATATATATTTTTTAAAAAAAGGGTTTTTGGGGGAAAAAGGGGGTTTTAAATTGAAAACCCTCATTTAAAATTAAGTCCTTTCTAAAATTTTTTTTATACGTTTAAAGACATTTTTTTTTTCATTTATGTTAATGTGTTTATAATTTTGTACCAAGAGAAACGAAAACCTACCAACCTTATTATAACAAGCGCTTTTAATTTAGCCTAACCCAACTAAATATATTTTAGATACGTTAACAAAAATTTTTTAAAAAAAACAAACACAATGAAATAAAAATTTTTTGTTAGGTTCAGAAGTTTTTTTTGGGAAAATTTTTGCATACAAAAATTTTTTCCCCTTTTCTTATAGGGAAGGTGGGGCTGCTATTTAACCAAAATGCAAGTTTTACCTAATCGGGACGACATATATATATATATATATATATATATATATATATATATATATATATATATATATATATATATATATATATATATATTTAATTATTCCCCCCTTTTCCTTATCCTCTTTTCACTTACAGGATGTCTTTTAAACAAAAGTTGATAAATTTTTTAAGTACTTTATAGAAATAATCACAAGTAAAAATTTATGGCCTTTAATGTTATATTGTTCCGAACATATCAATAATAAAATATTAGGTCTCTGGTATCTTTGTGAGCAATTATTTACAATGAACTGTGTACAAGACCTTTTAAGGGGTTTTTTTTTTCCCTTCACACGAATAAAGTTCGTTATCACTGGGGGGTTTTTTTGGGGTCACAGGTAAGAACATAAGAACATAAGAAAAGGGGAAAACTGCAGCAGGCCTTTGGCCCTACTAGGCAGGTGAATATATCAGACAACTGACATGAGACGTTAAAAAGATAAGTTTCCCCCACCAGCACCTTCTTTTAAAAAAAGAGCTAAGAGTACGGCTCTGTTAGAACGTAAGAAAAAAGGAACACTGCAGTAGGTACCCCCTATGGGGGAAGTCCATGCCCCTCCCCCCGGGGGGGCCCCCCACTGGGTGTTACCAAGTGCTTACATATCGCACTGTTACACCTAACCTAAAAAAATTTATTTGTACATTGTACATAAATTTTTTGGTTTTCCCCCAAGTAATTTACATTCCACAGATAATATTTTATAGTCGGACTTGCTTATTTTAGCTATTATAAGGGGAAAAAAGCAATATGATATTAATTTAAATCGGCTCAAAATAATGCAAAAGTTGACCAGGTGTAGCACCCTTTTCCCCGACCGCAGGTCGAATAAAATTGCAGGTGGGGGCAGCCAGAGATAAATCTTACTTGGTAAATGGTATAAAATACCCAAAATGGAAAAAAAAACACATACGCAGTATAATGTGACCTTTTTTTACAACATAGAACTCAAGAAAGGAACACTGCAGGTCCTTTTAAATCACACAAAGGGTTTTTAAAAAATACTACTTTTAAGACTGTCACATGCAGTTTTCCACCTGACCCAGCATTCTCCACCTGAAAAAATTAAAATATTCATGTTACTTTTTCTTCCGGGAATCTTTTGTGACTGAAAAAACCCCTGCGGGGGGCAAAACGTTGTCAATAAAGGATCACATTATACTGGTTATGTGTTTTTTTTTCCATGAAGTCTTACTTGCGAATCACTCTAAAACATCTAGGACTACCCAGCACTTGCCCCAACCAGAGGGGACATGTGGAATCAGTAGCCAGGTCAACACATACTGTGGGAATAAAAAATTTTAAAGGGTTAATTTGGAACAATATATATTCCCCGGGCCTCTTTAGTAAGTCATTTAAGGATGAGAAAGGGTGTCAGCAAAATTTCATTATCCTTCCCTTTTTTATAATTTTTAAAAAAATTGAATAGGGTTGAATTCTTAAAGCCCCCCTCAAAATTTGGGCATTCTTTGATTTCATGGAATTAATGAATGCTAATGGGTTATGGTCAGAATAAATCATTATGGTATGATCCTTTATACACGTCAAAAATTTTGGGACAAAACCACCAATGTTAATGCCTCCCTTTGGTTGTTGAATAGTTAAGTCCTTTTTTTAATTTAGATGAAAAGTAAGAAAAAGGGAGGGTAACTGAGGGGGTGGTGTTTGTTCAATAACACGGCACCAATAAACACTCGCGTCAATCTGAAGATGAAAGGGTAAGGTGAATTCAGGTTTGCAACAAGGGAGGCTGAAAGTAATGTTTTTAACTGTCTAAAGGATAGATCACATTCAGAAGACCAGGAAAATTTATTTTTAAGACTTGTGGCTTCGGGGGCTAAAGGAAGATTTTGTGAGGGTTTCCAATTAACTGACATGTGGGATAACTTTTCACGTATTGTTTTATCTTTTCTTGCTTTTTTGGGCCACGAAAAATTTTTAGAAATTTTTGGCAAGAGTTTTCTTTTGCCCAAGATGGCCTCCAATGGAACTATTATGAAAATTTCCCAAACTAAGTCTCTAAAAGACGTTGGGAGTACAATAAAAGGTTCCCACTGGAACTTCTTTTTTTCAGCATTTCCTTGTCCCAAAAGAAACAGGGGGTCGACTTTTTCTTCCACGGGGACTTTTTTTCCGAATTTTCCCTCCAGAGAGGGGTCGGATTTTTGCTCTTCCACCGGGACTTTCCCGATCTGGTAGGATCCTGTCAGACGAAAAAAGTCACAACACTAGTCACCTCAATGGGAGGCGATGCATCTGCTGGGGTTAAGTCACTAAAAAAATTTCCTAATTTTTACATAGACACTTTTTTCACAGTTTGGGAAGAGGCGTCTACGGCTTTCCGGTTAGACATGGCACCGGGGCACCACGCTCAAAGGGGCCTTCCTTTACGGGCCCCTTTTTTCATAATGATCCCCAGTTCCATTTTTTCATGACTACTCCCCCACTTTGAGTGCTTTCAAGATCATTTCCTACTAATGTCGACGTCTTTTTTTAAAGGGAAAAATTTACAGGAGAAATTTTGACGGATACCCAACCTTCAAAACATGGGGGTTTTCAAAACTATCAAAGTTATCAAAGTTTAAAAAACTTTCCCAACAGCACATCTGGGCCAAATGTAGGAACTTTCAGGGGATTCAATCCTTCCCGAAGCGGGTTAGATAAGAACCCCGTGTCCCCCAAAGGGGCTTACCTCGGTCAACAGTTGATCGGGGTTTCCCCCCTTTATTTAGAAGAAATAAGGGTTCATGGCAGGGGCACATCTGAAGCAGTAAGTGGGGGGCACAGAATCAGCACTGGGGAGTTTCCTTTGGGTTTTTGTTTTTCCCCTTTATAATTTTCCTGAGTCGCTGTTGCGTTGAGGAAAGTAGATGAGTTGAGAGGAAGGGTATCCGGTTGTTTTGGGTCGTCTCTACGTTTGAAACATTGGACTTTTTGTGTCCCCCCTTTTACAATAAGAGCTTTTTACCCCCGCTGAAGGTGGGTTAAACCCAAAGGTTGGAATTTCCCTGGGAAAATTTTTGTTTTCTCTGAAGGGGTCTTCTACCCCCGGAAGATGGGGCTCTAAAGAAGGGGAAAAAGGGGAATTACCCCTTTAACGGTTTTTTACCTTTGAACATGATGGTTTTCCTTTTTTCAACCGCGTCCGTTGGAGAGAGTTTTCGAGACACCTGAAATTATCTCCCGAGCAGCAGTTTCTTCCAGAGCTTTTCGGATGACATATGAGATGTTTCTTTTGTTTTTTGGGGAGATTTGCAAAAAATTCCTCTAACAAAATAATGAAATTCCTCAAAAGTGGACATCAGCGGCTCTAGACCAGCGGTCTGTTGAACAGAGGGACTTCCAAGCAATGCCCTGTCAGTAGGGGGGAAGGGGGTGACCTATCAAAAGGTAGGTCACGTGACATACGCTCAAAAAGGGGGAGCGTGTTCCAAAAAACTGGTTGTTACCAAGTGCTTTACATATCGCACTTTTTACACCCAACCTAAATAATCTTACTATGTATATAAATTTGAAATTCCCTTAAAATAATTTACATTGGCTACAGATAATATTATATAGTCCCGGGCTTGCTTACAACATTCAGTCCTACTGGGTGTCTACTTTAAAGGTTGTGTGGTTCGGGGGTCTGGGAAACGTCCCTGTTTTCGCTCACCATGAGGCGGACAAAAAATCATAAGGGTTTGACCCTTGCTAGTCAGTGTTTTTATTGATCAAACCACTTTGTTCTTGGGTTTAAAAAATATATATATATATATATATATATATATATATATATATATATATATATATATATATATATATATATATATATATATATATATATGCAAAAAAAATCAAGAAACAGGTGATATCCAAAAAGAAAAAAAAACCCCCATGAAAAAAAGAAGAAAATTTTGTGACTACTCACATTATCAAGGAAAAATATAGTTCCTTGAAAGTATCAAAAACCTTGGAATTTTCTATTTTTTATAGTGGTTTTCTTCATATATATATATGGGGTGGGGTCCCCCTCTGGGGGCAAATTGTGGGGCCCAGCCTCGGGGAAAATGGATAAAAGGTTAAGGAAGAATTTTGGATTTCTTTGTGAAGCTATTTGAATATCACTCCCCTACCCAATCTTTTTCATTCTTTTTCTTTTTACCAATAGGTATATTTTTTTTACATAATATGGTACAAAAAAATTTAAGAGATACATTGTTGATATAAAGATGACATATACAGTACATGTTTTTGAGAAAAGTCTAGTACATATTGTTACATGTTTGTCACTGTTTATAATGCGAAAATCTCATCCAGCTCCTCAGAGCTTGTGGGGTGTCCCAAAACCCCGCATGCATTACCCCCTGAACAGCAGCGCTTTAAGTGGAACAGAAAAATAGCTGC
>WNWK01030257.1:0-23650 GCA_009830355.1 Cherax destructor
ATAAGAACATTAGAAAAAGGAACACTGCAGCAGATCTACTGACCCATGCGAGGCAGGTCCATCACCCCTCGGCTTAGACCCGACCACCTGGAGTTAACCCTCTCCAGGTAAACTCCAGGTAGTCAGGTCACTTCCATTTAAGGGAATTAGTTCGGCATCTGAATTAGTGCACAATCTAGTCAGGTCCAACTCACCCAACCCACACCCACTCATGTATTTATCTAACCTATTTTTAAAACTACACAACGTCAAGCCCTATATATATATATATATATATATATATATATATATATATATATATATATATATATATATATATATATATATATATATATATATATATATATATGTCGTGCCGATTAGTAAAACTGGTCAATTAGCAAGAACTCATCTAAAATTTAGTCCTTTCTAAAATTTTCTCTTATACGTTTAAAGATATATTTTTTTCATTTATGTTAATGTAAGAATTTATAATTTTGTACCAAGAGAAACTTTGAAAACCTACCTAACCTTATTACAACAAGCGCAATTTAATTTAGCCTAACCCAACTAAATATATTTTAGATACGTTAACAATAATTTAATAATAAACAAACACAATGAAATATATTTTTTTCGTTATGTTCCGAATGATTTTGGCGAAATTATTGCATACTCAAATTTTCACTTGTCTTATATGGCAAGGTGAGCGTTGCTATTTAAGACAAAATCGCAAGTTTACCTAATCGGCACGACATATATATATATATATATATATATATATATATATATATATATATATATATATATATATATATATATATATATATATATATATATATATATATATATATATATATATATATATATATATGTCGTGCGATTAGGTAAAACTGGTCAATTAGCAAGAACTCATCTGAAATTAAGTCCTTTTTAAAATTTTCTCTTATACGTTTAGAGATATATTTTTTCATTTATGTTAATGTAAGAATTTATAATTTTGTACCAAGAGAAACTCTGAAAACCTACCTAACCTTATTACAACAAGCGCAATTTAATTTAGCCTAACCAACTAAATATATTTTAGATACGTTAACATTAATTTAGTAATAAACAAACACAAATAAATATATTTTTTCGTTATGTTCAGAATGATTTTGGCGAAATTATTGCATCACAAATTTTCACTTGTCTTATATGGCAAGGTGTGCGTTGCTATTTAAGCCAAAATCGAAGTTTTACCTAATCGGCACGACATATATATATATATATATATATATATATATATATATATATATATATATATATATATATATATATATATATATATATATATATATATATATTTCCTTTCAACACGTCGGCCGTTTCCACCGAGGCAGTGTGGCCTAAAGAAAAACAACAAAGTTTCTCTTTAACATTTAGTAATATATCAGGAGAAGGGGGCTACTGCCCTTGCTCCCTTTTTAATCACCTCTTACACACACATGGCTTACAGAGGACGAATTTTGCTCCACTTCCCCAAGTATAAAGGAAATAAGAACAAGACTTGGTCTCAGCCCGGGTCGGGACGTTGCCCCCCGAAACAATCTCAAGTATAATCCAAGTATAGTAAGAAAATAGAAAAAACCCGGAGGGTGTGTATATATATATATATGCTTTTACATGAATGTGTAGTGTGACCTAAGTGTAAGTAGAAGTAACAAGTCGTACCTGAAATCTTGCATGTTTATGAGACAGAAAAAGACACCAGCAATCCTACCTTCATGTAAAACAATTACAGGCGTTCGTTTTACACTCACTTGGCAGGACAGTAGTACATCCCTGGGTGGTTGCTGTCTACCAGCCTACTACCTAGGATATATATATAATATATATATATATATATTTATATATATATATATATATATATATATATATATATATATATATATATATATATATATATATATATATATATATATATATATATAATATATATATATATATATATATATATATATATATATATATATATATATATATATATATATATATATATATATATATCCAAATATATATTGTATTTTTCGTAATTCATGTTATTGCTTAAGCATTATTACCCATTTCAGAAGATAACGTAGTATTGAATTATCTAGTCGGATAATAACGATGAAGATTCTTTGCATATTAGTTAATTCAAAAATGGTAAGCGATAATATTGGAAATTTTGGTATCAAACATATCCCTAATTTTATAAGCATTCAGCCTGCATTTTTAATTCTAGTGAATAGAGAGGACAATAAAACTAAATTACAAGTTCCACACTGCCAGTAATCCACACAGGTGGCTTGATTATCTCTGTGTATTACTGATGAAGCTATGAACACCAGGACAGTTTCAAAACTGTTATTGTTTTCCTACCTTAGTTGCTCTGTTATCCATGTCCTCTCAATCCACACACAGGCACTCACACACACACACACACGCACGCACACACACATACACACACACAATACACAACATCCATCTCTCTCTCTCTTTCTCCTCTGCTTTTCTCTTCATCTCCCTCCCTCCACCATTCCCCTCTCTTTTCCTTCCTCTCTCCCTCCCTCCCTCCCTCCTTCCCTCCCATCTCCCTCTAGGCCCCTCCCCACCCCGGGAATAGGGGAGTAAGGGAGGAGTGAGTAGGCAGGAGAGGTGAGGTTGACAGGAGCGGAAGGTAATGTGAGGTCACTGGTGACTACACCATCACCTCTCATTACCACCACACTACTCACCCTCTCTCTACCTAAAATAAAATATAATAAAATAAAGTATAAAGAGTAATAAGAATATAACGGGGACAGTGAATATTACTATTCCACTCAAACACAGTTTATTTAAGTCCTTGTACAATAATATATTTGGGAACAGGAGAACACTATTGGGTCTAGATAAATGGGGATTGTACATATAAGCAGGGAGACAGGGAATACAATCAACTGACGAAACAGAATATAACTTACAATATAATTCAGAGGACAGTTCACCACAGGAACTCAGTCACACTTCTAGCCACAGGTCCCAAGACCTGCTCCAACAGAACTCTGCCCAGTGTCTCCAACAGTCTACTCCAGAGACTCTACAGCAGCTCTCTCCCAGAGCTCTGCACATAGACAGCCGCTCTGCTAGAATCTCGTGCCCAGAGCTCTGCACACAGGCCAGAGCTCTGCCCGAATGTCTCCAGCCCAGAGCTCCGCACACAGGCCAGAGCTCCGCCAGAATCACCAACAGAATGTCCCTCTCTAGTTGTTTCCTCGGCCTTATATGGTGCTCCAAGCATCCCCCCAATGAGGAGTGCACCATGTGCTTTGACCTGACGCTAGTCCAAAAGACAAAAGACCTGAGCCTTAATCCGAGAGACGTGGTCTGACAGCTATTTACCAAGGGCAGGTGTGGCTGCTTAGGTAGACCTCACAGCACACTGATTACATCACATCCCCCTTTGTCCCCCACTTTAAAATATCTGAGAACTAGGACAATTTGTCCTAAGTTATTAGACTATTTTAATCCTAAACCCTTAATTATATTACAATACAAAGACAAAATTACACATAACATAATCTAAAAGTATTCAACTACATATATTTTCATCAGCCTTCTCAACTACCACAAGGCAGCATAATCAGTACACCTCGCAGGTGACCAGCATAACAATTGCTCTCTGGTGCAAAGCCTCCTTACCCGTCATTTCTCCTTAAAACTAAATATCTGGCTCCAGTGCCTTCCCTACTTCTACTAGAAATGCACTAGCCGGTGCTAGTCACCCTCGCACGTTAACCATTGGGCCAAACCTCTCTAGGCTTCTTTGGCGTGGAAAACTGCTCCAACGGGTTGCATTCTTTCAAGTAACTGCAACTGGACCACATCACGACCACCAAGGTCGTATGTTAACACACTTCACATACACACTTCAACATCTGAAAATCGAGATAGGGCAAGCATCGCAGCTAAGATCCACCATTATCCTATGCCACTACTAGGATTCACTGGCCTCATAAAACAAGGTAGACATGATCACTTGACCGTTTCCAAGGTCACCTTATTCCACCCAGGTAACACTAACACTTCTGGCAAGTCAGAGAAGGCTGGGAACATCTCACACTCTTAATTGTCTCTCATGTCTGGCAGGAGATCTCCCCATACTGGTCGTACAGGGTGGCCAGCATGACAGCATACACCTCCATACCACTGGTCCCAACAGCTGGAGTCCATCCCCACGGCTCGCGTCCTTCCACATCTCCGAGGATGGCAGCTCCTTCATAATAGATTATCCTGTCCTGGCACACCAGACAGAATCTCTCGTACACCACTGCAGCATCACGGCCATCATCTCCTCCCGAGCTAGGCAGCATCGCGGCATCACAGCACCGCCACAGCATCGCAGCACGGCTACAGCATCGCAGCACGGCCCCAGCATCGCAGCATGGCCATAGCGTCGCAGCACGGCTACAGCATCGCAGCACGGCCCCAGCATCGCAGCATGACCATAGCGTCGCAGCACGGCTACAGCATCGCAGCACGGCCCCAGCATCGCAGCATGGCCATAGCGTCGCAGCACGGCTACAGCATCGCAGCACGACAGGCAGCAGCACACAGCCAGTCTCAGCATAGCAGACAGCATCATAAGCAGCCGACATCAGCAGTAGCAGGCTAGGGTCAGATGCTCAAGGTGAGGTGAGGTGAGGTCACTTCTGGTCATTAACAGAGGTGCGGTCACTCATCCCTGGCAACTGCGGGTAACTTGCGGTCAGTGGGTGATGGTCACAAGGTGGGTGACACCCACTGCAATGGATGACAGGCCAGGGCAGCAATACAGCAACTGGAGCACATCAGCTGGGTAACTGGGCACATCAGCTGGGTGACTGGGCACATCAGTTGGGTAACTGGGCACATTAGCTGGGTGACTGGGCACATCAGCTGGGTGACTGGGCACATCAGCTGGGTGACCATGAGAGGCAGCTCTTCAATGGGTGACAGTTGTGGATGATTCTTCCAAGGCGGGCTGGGTGACTGGGTGACTTCTCGTTTCTCTGTAAATATTCAATTTCGGCCAGTAATTGCTTCCCCCAAAAGTCTCACCCAAACACTTATAACCTCCACCATTTATCCCAAACCAACACACAACTCCACCAAATATAATATTACAACCACACAATTACTCAGACCCGCGGTCAAAAAGGGTCAGCTTAGGTCACTTGGATTATAATATCACACAGATATATACTTGAACTTTATACACAAAAAAAAGGGTAGCAAATGGTAGCATAACACAAATATAACCGAGCAGTCAAAGGCACATAGGACTGGTTCCTACTATAAAAATAATAAGAACCACCACCGCTTAGACACCATGTCATGTAGGGGGTAAAAAACAGGGATAATCGGGGAATAGGGGAGTAAAGGGAGGGAGTGAGTAGGCAGGCGAGGTGAGGTTGACAGGAGCGGAGGTAATGTGAGGTCACTGGTGACTACACCATCACCTCTCATTACCACCACACTACTCACCCCTCTCTACCTAAAATAAAATATAATAATAAGAATAATAAGAATATAACGGGGACAGTGAATATTACTATTCCACTCAAACACAGTTTATTTAAGTCCTTGTACAATAATATATTTGGGAACAGGAGAACACTATTGGGTTTAGATAAATAGGGATAGTACATATAAGCAGGAGACAGGGAATACAATCAACTGACGAAACAGAATATAACTTACAATATAGTTCAGAGGACAGTTCACCACAGGAACTCAGTCACACTTCTAGCCACAGGTCCCAAGACCTGCTCCAACAGAACTCTGCCCAGTGTCTCCAACAGTCTCCTCCAGAGACTCTACAACAGCTCTCTCCCAGAGCTCTGCACACCGACAGCCGCTCTGCTAGAATCTCGTGCCCAGAGCTCTGCACACAGGCCAGAGCTCTGCCCGAATGTCTCCAGCCCAGAGCTCCGCACACAGGCCAGAGCTCCGCCAGAATCACCAACAGAATGTCCCTCTCTAGTTGTTTCCTCGGCCTTATATGGTGCCCCAAGCATCCCCAATGAGGAGTGCACCACGTGCTTTGACCTGACGCTAGTCCAAAGACAAAAGACCTGAGCCTTAATCCGAGAGACGTGGTCTGACAGCTATTTACCAAGGGCAGGTGTGGCTGCTTAGGTGAACCTCACAGCACACTGACTACATCACACCCTCTCCCTCTACAACTCCCCCAACACACATACACTCCCTACATATGCACGACCCTACACCTGCGCACATCCCTACACACACACACACTCACATACACAACACACACACACACAACACACACACACACACGCACGCACACACACACATATGCACACACGCACACACACACATACAACTAGGTGAGTACACACACACACCCACACACGTACACAGACACACACACGTACACACATACACGTACACGCACGCATTTACAACAGTCCTAGTGTCTAATCGACATGTAACTAACACATACACACACATCCATCCATCTAAGAACATAAGAACATAAGAAAGAAGGAACACTGCAGCAGGCCTACTGGCCCATGCTGAGCAGGTCCAATCTCCCACCGGCTTAAGCCAATGCCCCGACCCAGCCAGGTCAGGTTACATTCACTTAAGGAAGGAGCACGGCATCTGACCTAGTAGCACAAACTAGTCAGGTACAACTCACACCCACCCCACCCACTCATTATTTATCTAGCCTATTTTTAAAACTACACAACGTTTTAGCCTCTATAACTGTACTCGGGAGTTTGTTCCACTCATCGACAACTCTATTACCAAACCAATGCTTTCCTATATCCTTCCTGAATCTGAATTTATCCAACTTAAAGCCATTGCTTCGAGTCCTGTCAATACTAGATATTTTTAGCACGCT
The DNA here is from genome assembly GCA_009830355.1 of Cherax destructor. Classification (NCBI taxonomy): domain Eukaryota; kingdom Metazoa; phylum Arthropoda; class Malacostraca; order Decapoda; family Parastacidae; genus Cherax; species Cherax destructor. Next base: position 6,896 of record WNWK01030257.1, read on the forward strand.
ATTTACATCCCCTTTATTTATTCCTGTTTTCCATTTATAACCTCAATCATATCCCCCTAATTCTACGCCTTTCTAGAGAGTGCAGATTCAGGGCCCTCAGTCTATCCTCATAGGGAAGATTTCTGATACATGGAATCAACTTAGTCATCCTCCTTTGTACATTTTCCAGTGCATTTATATCCATTCTGTAATACGGAGACCAAAACTGTGCAGTATAATCTAGATGAGGCCTAACCAAGGATATATAGAGTTGAAGAACAACCTGAGGACTCTATTATTTATGCTTCTGATATGAAGCCAAGGATTCTGTTTGCTTTATTGCGAACACTTATGCACTGCTGTCTTGGTTTTAGATTACTGCTAACCAGAACTCCTAAATCCTTTTCGCAATCAGTAGTATTAAGATCTACATTATTTAGTTTATAGTGGCATGGTTATTGTCCTGTCCAATATTTAGAACTTTGCATTTATCTATATTAAACTGCATCTGCCACTTCTCCGACCACTGCATCAGTCTATTCAAATCTTCCTGGAGTGCTCTAATGTCCTCATTTGAATAATTGGACGGCCTATTTGGTGTCATCGGCAAATTGCTTATGTCGCTATTTATTCCCTCATCTATGTCGTTTATGTAGATTGTGAACAACATGGGCCCAATACTGACCCCTGTGGAACACCCTTGTGACGCTTCCCCACTCTGATTTCTCCCCATTTATTCAAACTCTCTGCCCTATTTGTCAACCATGCTTCTATCCAGGAAAAATTCTCCTCCTATTCCGTGTGCCTTAAGTTTCCTCAGTAGCCTCTGATGTGGGACTCTATCAAAAGCCTTAATGAAGTCCATATACACAATATCATATTCATTACCATGATCTATCTCCTCAAATACCTTAGTGAAAAAAGTTATTAAATTTGTAAGGCAGGAACGCCCTTTTGTAAAACCGTGCTGAGATTCGTTGAATAATTTATGTTTTTCAAGATGGGTGCGAATTGCCTCGGCAATTATTGATTCCATAAATTTTCCCTCTATGGAGGTTAGGCTTATTGGTCTATAGTTCGAAGCTAAGGACCTGTCACCTGCTTTGAAAATAGGTATTACATTTGCCATTTTCCACTTATCTGGCACCATGCCAGTTTGCAGTGATATGTTGAAAAGATTAGCTATAGGTTTGTTAAGCTCCTCTTTACATTCCTTTAGAACCCTTGCATACAGTTCATCAGGGCCTGGGGATTTGTTAGGTTTTAATTTATCTATTTGTCTAAGGACCATGTCACTTGTGACCCTAATCGTGCATAGTTTGCTATCGTCTTGTTCTACATAATTTATTATTTCTGGAATATCGCTAGTATCTTCCTGTGTAAAAACTGAGAGGAAGTAAGTGTTAAACATTCTACACATTTCCTTATCACTGACGGTGAGCTGACCTGAGTAACTTTTGAGTGAGCCTATCTTGTCTCTAATCTTACTTCTGTATACCTGAAAAAATCCTTTTGGGTTAGTCTTCGATTCTCTTGCAACTTTAACCTTATAGTAATATAACTTCTAGTCAAGGTAGACCGTAACAGGGAAGAGTGTAGCGGTATGTACCTATCTAGCCAGTAGCTAGAGCATGAGAGATCATAGTAGGAATTAAGAATTGCCTAGTTATTATAAGAAAAAAAGCCTGAGTAGGTGAATTCACACAGACATATTAACTGACACAGAATATTTTCTGAATATTCTGTAATGTTCTGCAACACCAGTTGACAAAATGATGGATTTATTCCCTCTATTTCACTAGTTAGAAGTTTGTAAATGATCCACTATTGTAATGTAACTTTTTATGCCACATAACATGTTCCCAGCGGTTAGAAGCTTAGGGCTGGCTATTAACTATCTAGTAGTTATTTTACCTCATGTTATCTGCAACCTGTGGGGTCTACTCCATCCCACCCCATATGGGGTGGGATGTGGGGGGAGAGGTGTGTGGTTGGCATTCCGCTGGTCTCTCTGTTTCAGACAGAGACTTGCTGGTACCACCGTGCTACCATACTCTGAAAACTTACCCTATTCCTCCTGTTGTTGTCCTGGCAACATTGCACTGAGAAGTGTGAAAGTACTTGAGCTAAAGATTCCACCCCACGTGGCTTGTCTTGCATATATATATATATATATATATATATATATATATATATATATATATATATATATATATATATATATATATATATATATATATATATATATATCAGAGTTACTCACTCACCTCACTTCATAACACATCACATCACTGTACACTATACACAGCCCCTCACTATAAAGAACACAACGCTATCCACTCTACACTAAACACACAAAGTGAACAAAAATGTTTGTTAACCTTGTGTGTATAGTGTACAGTGATGTGATGTGATGTGCTATGAAGAGTGGTGAGTAACTCTACCAGGCCTTCCTTCCCAGGTCATCACCCCACCCCGACTCCTACCTCCCTCCCCCTGCCAACAATGAGGACGTGAGACTGTCAGTTACATCTAGGCCTATGCCTTTCTCCACCCCCACCATGAACCACCCATGGTATGCGCCTTTACCCCACATGTGCCAAGCTTACCATGCAGATTGAGGTATGACAGAGGATGCAACTAGCAGCCACAAAGCCAGGGAAACAGTGTACCTAACAATGAAATAAGAGGCACCTGTCAGGTGAGGCACCTGAGCAGATGAGGCTGCTAAGACCGCAATGCTCGAGGCACAGCCACGTGGTGCAATCTCCATCAGCCTCAGCAATATTATGCTATGGGCTACCAGTGTGGCCAGGCGCCCACTTCCTGACCCTGGGGATTCCCGGAGCTGCTGCTGGTATGACAGGGCGACTCACAGGGCGCCCCCTCCAAGTATTCGGATGCAGACCAGGGAACTGCGGGTGGCTATCCACCGCCTACGCTTAGGGTATCCCACCACTTCACAGATCATTGAACGGGCAAGAGAGGAGCTCAGTGCCCACTGTGACAGGATGGTTTCGACACCCCTGGTGCACTACCTGTTAGACTGCCCTGCTAGATTGCCCCTTCGCCACAGACAATTCCCGATGACCCTGGTGGGGCAGGCCCGGGAAGATGAGGCAGCACATCTAGTGTACTTGGCCATCATAGATCTGGAGACCTTACTCCCAGTCATTGCACATCACCCGCCCTTCCCCCGCTGACATCGCTGTGAAGGCCTGCTGAGGGCCTCCGTTGCACCCCACACCAACCACCATTAGAACAACCTAACTTTTGGGTCATTGTTTGTCCATTGAATCGGAGAGGACCCCTCTTCCCACCAAAGGACTGCCACACATGTACATGTAACAATGATACACGACATTTCCCTACCCGGGGAGCCGATGCCGGGTCACCAAATTGGAAGAGACCCGGGAAGGGATCCATACTGGCAAATCACCTAGAATAGAATAGAATCAAACAATGTAATTAACTGAAACCATAAATCATTTGTCCTACCGAACCATCTTATAAATAAATATAACTGAAATGGAATCTTTGGACTCCAACCCTGATAATTGTTATACAGGAAAAGGAGACAAAGTAATACACAGTACACTATTAGAAGTTGACATCCCCAATAACCTTTACAACCATTGATTTACAAAAGTACTTACAACAATCAATCACAACAGCCATGTTAATAGCCTCTGGTCTTTCATGTATTATAAACCTTTTAACCCTGACCTTGACATGAACCCCCTCCTCCCCTTCTGAAGTACTCTATTTTTCCCAAATATTATCCAACCACAAATATTTAAGGACGCTCTTATTTTCTCATAACAACTTAGGTATACACCCTAAAAGGAATTACTCCCCTTACAATTCTTCATACTCCTGACAGGAATCATAATTAACAATATTTCCATGCGAATAAACCTATCCAAACAACACAATAAAATTTTACTATGAATATAATAAATCCCGTTTACCACGAGACTAATGACCAATCTCCACCCCTATCTTTAATCGAAATTACTGTCAAGATTTATCAGCCTTGATATGAATACCCCCCTTCTTGTTATCGAACGTACATCGAATTAAATACCCACTAAACAAAAAAAGTTTGACCTATAGTAACAAAGCATACATGTTCCAAATTGTAATCATAATTCTAAAGCCAAACTTTATACAACCTCAGTATTACAAACACAAATATATCACGTTTTACCAGAGGCTTGTTTACGCCCTTGGCAATAAACGCTACGCCTAGGCTAAATTTAAAACCCCATGAATCATTTCATTATGACTGCACAACATTATGTAGTATATCCTCGACTTAGGCCAATCATATATGTATTACTTAATATGGTACCTCCACCACACCTCACCATCTGTAGGTAATTGTAACTTTGTATTTACAACATATAATAAAACAATACATTGATTACTCAAAGATTGACATGACTGGTGAACATATAACAACAACAAGATCGTCTTAGCCTCATAACCATTTCTGCTCTCATGAGAACATTATATGATCAAAATTCAATACATAGTAATACCACAACACCTAACACCACATTGATTTATCTGATTTGTAATTAACATAATTAAATTTGAATTATACTGACATAAGGTTAAGCCATCAACAAAAGGCTATATCACTTGTCAATCAAACAGCAAATGGCCGAATGATTACCTTTGCTTATCCACGTCACATCATCTGCTCACAGAGGAAAGCCACCTACGCTCTTCCCCTTACTTTATCACCTTCCCCTCCCTACCCCTGTACTTCCAAGCAACCATGCATCATTCTTGCAAACATTACACATACATTTCAAGTCTCCGTCATAGTAGGTCATGAAAAAAAACGTTGTCCGTCTTCCTTAAACCTCGCCCCCACTGATATATTCATTCACCCACCAGCAATTCATACCAGAATCACCCTGCTCACACTCCACTTCTACCTACACAAATATCTCACACGTATCCTTACCCTACTCCCCCCCCCCTCCGTATCCATCCCTTTCATTCTATTGTTACCTGTAACTCAACAACTTCTCCACCATCATAGTACGATATGTCTCCGGAAAATCCTTCTTCCATGCCCTGCCATACAACTCCCTATTCCTACAACCCATGCGGTAAAATCGCGCCGATAAAGCCTTAATCGTAACATCACCCTGTAACTCCTTCATACTCCAAGAAATATGTATATAATCTGCTTCCAAATACATGATTGCTCTCCATACATCACTACCAACACCCCCAATATCTAAACTTAAAACCCTCAACATTGATACAAAGCACCCTACTGAATTATAACCTCACTGAACCTAGCTTCTCACAAAAATATATTTGGTGGTATGCAGTATCAAAACCCACACACCACGCACATATTCCCTCCCTCACTAACCCCATAGTAAACAAAATAGTCTTAGATTCCAAAATCCCATGTAGGAAACGATATACCTTCGCTCGTTCCTGAGATGGCACCTTCAACCTAACCAACCCTTTCCATACACTCTTCCAATCGTACATAGGGAATACAGTCTCGCCTAACACTGTCGCCATTACCGCCAAACCCCTCCCACCCTAACTAGAAGCTACCTTTACCCAGGAAGGATCCCTAACTGCCAATAGATTCCTTAACATGTATTCACACCTCAGCAAGGCTCTCCCACTCCACCATCTGCGTACCTCTCTTGTTACTTGACCCACCCGCCTACCCCGTACCCCAGCCTCTCCCAGGAACCTATTCTTCACATATATCCCTTTTAACATACACTCCAAAAGTATTAGACCCATTCCCCCATCACGCACCAGTTTCATCACAGCCTCCTTGTTCAGCCAGTGCCCCCTATATATCTAATTGCCCTCGTTTGTAACAAGATCACATCCCTCTCAATCAGGGGATTTACCGCTGCTGTATGCCAAAATTTGCTATAAATTAAAACGTTAATGACAATTACCCTCTGCAACATCGTGACATTCCCCGGTTTCCATCCACGCATTCTCCCCAATGCCGCCCTAACTTCAGCCTCAGTGTTGACTTCTCTCGCACGTTGTGTACTAATACAATACACCACTCCACAGACTTTCAACCTATCCATGACCAACCATCCATATCTACACCCTAATGCCCCACCTACCCACAATCCTACCTCCAACAACTTTGACTTCGGTCTATTTACCCCTAAACCAGTCGCTCTACCAAACACTCTAATGATCTTACCTACATTACTCAGCCCCGTCTCCATACCCACTACAATAGTCGTATCATCGACGTAATCTACGATGCCCATTTTGCTACCATAGTCCCTCACTACCTCTATGATACCCTCCTGTATTAACCTATAAAACGGGTCCTGCACGCACGCGAAAAGGATTTGCAATAAAGGAGATCCCTGTCGCAAACCCCTTCCCATTCTCACCTCTTCCCCTACCCTCCCATTAACCTGCACTCGCACACTCGCTTCCCTATACAAAGTTGCCACCGAACTAATTATTCCTTCACTGAACCCTTGCCTATCCATTACACGCAACAACATACCTCTTTCAACACTGTCATGTGCCTTTTCCCAATCCACCCCTAATACTCCTCCTCCCCGCCTATTCTCAATGAAGTCCCTAATCCTACAATGTCCCATTCACATACTCTTGCCCGGTATACCACCTTGTCCCTCCGCTATGACATTTCCCAGTACCTTTTTAATTCTATTTGCCAATATGCGCACAAAGATCTTATAATCTGCATTTAAAAAAAGATATTACTTGATAATCTGTTATAGATGATTCTTCTCCTTCTTCGGCACCAGTACCACTACTCCCATATGCTCATCTCCCCCCATGATGCATACCTCTTTCATTTTATTAAACAGTTCAGTCAGGCAGTATCTTAATGCATTCCAATTGTGGATGTAAAAATCACTTGGTATACCATCTATACCAGGTGCCTTACCAAACTTCATCCCTTGAATCGCTGCCCACACCTCTTCCTCATTTATTACCTCATCCATTCCTTCTCTATCATCCTCAATTATCCTAGGAATTATGCTCTCCAAGACAGCCTGCCTCGCCCACTCATTCCCCTCCCTCTCTTCTAAGTACTGCCTGAACCACTTATCAATATAAACACTCATACTCTCCGTTGAGTGGAGGACCTGCCCCTTTTCATAACCTCCAATCTCATCATTTACTCACAACAAAAAGATTGTCATGTCCTTCCTTTGCCGCTGGAATTTACGAAGAACCATAATCGACGGCCGGTTTCCCCATAACACATCTTCTATCCCTTCTCTTATCCGGATTGCATCAAACCGTTCATTTTACACTTCTTTCAAACGTTCCCTAACGCCCACCACCTCATCCATATGCCTTCCCGCTCCTTTTTCGTTGTAATATCTCAACTGGCCCTCCAAGTAACGTTGCAATCCAAACCTATACTGTGTCTCCTGTCTTGCCTCCCTCCTATAATATTCCCAGATTCCCTGTTTTGCCTGACTATACCACCATTCAGTGATGTCCTCAACCCTCTTCCCATCCTGCCACTTTACATCCCACCATTCAGCAAAACGTTCACTACTATCATTACCTAGCAACAACTTCACATTCATCTCCCAATAGCTAGAAATTTTTTTCACAACACCCTGCCATTCTAACTCAACAAGCACTCCCCTATGATCAGAAAAACCTACATCCACACTGTATTTTCACCACATTTATAATCTTGGATACGTATATCCTGTCCAATTGGGCCTCATAACCCCTCCGCACAAATGTGTGCTCAACCTGATAACCATCACCCTGCACCACATCCACCACTCCCACCACCCTCAATACATCCAACAAAACCCCCAGTTCACATCCCGCACCCCTTTGCTCAACATCCTTTCTCCTTATTATGCAATTCCAGTCGCCGCCAATGACAGTTATTAATGGTAAACCTCGCAGATGAAATACTAGCTCCTCACGAACAAACTCCTCTTTCATTTTCCTACAAGTCACTGCTGGCAGATACACACCTATAAAGCAAACCTTGTTCTCACCCCAATACCCTTCTACTCTTACCACCCGACCCCCACCCCTCTCCTCCCAGGTCAATAAATGGAAAGGACTGGATTCTCGAACACCTACAGCCACCCCACCCTTGAACCTTTGCAAGCTCCCTGTATACATCTGAAACTCATTAAATAGTAATTCACACCCCAAACGGAAATTATGCTCTTGTATAAAGCATAAATCAATTTTTAAACGACTGAACGTGACCTCTACCCATCTTCGCTTGACCTCAGACTTGAGGGCGTTAGTATTCATAGTAATACACCTGAAGGATGCATAGGTGGCTTTCCTCTGTGCCTCTGCTATTTCTGTACACTTGCCTTTACAACACCTAATTTTCCAACTCTTTCCCCGTTTCTGTCACCAGCCTTGTCAGAGTACCTTTTACTCTCCACACCTTTTACTCACCACACATGGCAGGAAAAAATATCTAATTAAATCATCTATTACAGCCAGGAGAGAGGTATATATAAACGAATGTCCGACCAAAAAACGTCAGAACCTCTTGTATAGAATCAGAAAACTTAAGCGAGAGAATAATAATAAAATCCACCAATGTTTCACCCGTGATGGGAAAATTGTAGTAAAGAAAACAAGTGTAGGCCAGTTATATACTATCACAAGTGTAGGCCAGTTATATACTATCACAAGTGTAGGCCAGTTATATACTATCACAAGTGTAGGCCAGTTATATACTATCACAAGTGTAGGCCAGTTATATACTATCACAAGTGTAGGCCAGTTATATACTATCACAAGTGTAGGACAGTTATATACTATCACAAGTGAAGGCCAGTTATATACTATCACAAGTGTAGGCCAGTTATATACTATCACAAGTGTAGGACAGTTATATAATATCACAAGTGTAGGCCAGTTATATACTATCACAAGTGTAGGCCAGTTATATACTATCACAAGTGTAGGCCAGTTATATACTATCACAAGTGTAGGCCAGTTATATACTATCACAAGTGTAGGACAGGTATATAATATCACAAGTGTAGGCCAGTTATATACTATCACAAGTGTAGGCCAGTTATATACTATCACAAGTGTAGGCCAGTTATATACTATCACAAGTGTAGGCCAGTTATATACTATCACAAGTGTAGGCCAGTTATATACTATCACAAGTGTAGGCCAGTTATATACTATCACAAGTGTAGGCCAGTTATATACTATCACAAGTGTAGGCCAGTTATATACTATCACAAGTGTAGGCCAGTTATATACTATCACAAGTGTAGGCCAGTTATATACTATCACAAGTGTAAAGTGGCAGTTATATACTATCACAAGTGTAGGCCAGTTATATACTATCACAAGTGTAGGCTCATTATATACTATCACAAGTGTAGGCCAGTTATATACTATCACAAGTGTAGGCAGTTATATACTATCACAAGTGTAGGCCAGTTATATACTATCACAAGTGTAGGCCAGTTATATACTATCACAAGTGTAGGCCAGTTATATACTATCACAAGTGTAGGCCAGTTATATACTATCACAAGTGTAGGCCAGTTATATACTATCACAAGTGTAGGCCAGTTATATACTATCACAAGTGTAGGCCAGTTATATACTATCACAAGTGTAGGTCAGTTATATACTATCACAAATGAGAATGAACTATCAAGATTCCTTAGGGATGCAAATATTACAGAGACTGTCTAAACACAATGTCCAAACCAAACCCCTACGTATAGTGTATGCTTTGCTCATCTACCTCAATTAAGTTTTTGTCTATTCATTGATTACTAATTTTGCCATATAGTTTTACTTTTTATTTTTAAATACATACAGTTTTTACTTGTGCCATTTTTCAAACCACATTCTATATATTTGATCAGCTTAATTGCTTAGAATTATATTTACTTTTGATCACCTTAATTGCTAAAAATTGTATTTACCTTTTGTCCTTTGCTCCAACCTCATTTCTATATATTATTAATCAACTTAACTGCCAAACATTTTGTTTCAAGCCATTTTTTACTATTAATATATTTTACTTTTGTACACTTTAGCACTTTATTCTCCTATAATAGTTTACTTTCATTTTCTTTATATTGCCTTTAATAAATTCTATAATCACAACTAGTGCAATACTGAATCTAAATATTTGTTCCATAATAACTTAATATTAGTCATTAATTTTCCAACCAGTTCAATTATCTAGTTAAATAGTAAATAAATTACATTGTAAAGATATATCCTAAATTTCTGTGACTTTTGTTCAAAAGTGTGTTAATCCAATAGCTAGTAAAATCAATTCACCAGATATCATATTTTTAAGTTTAGCATTATTCATTGTTCTTAAGTCTTGTTTTAAATTCACACTCATATATAAACATTTGTCTAATTAATTAACTAACTCAGGTGCTAACTCAGGTGATATAGTTTTAGATTCTTGTTAGCTGTAAATTGACTACCTTAACTCTTTTACTCATTTTTGTAAACATATCCAACGTACTAACTCACGTTCCAAGAACTTCTTTTGCATTGTCCTATTCTTAAGTCTACTTACATTGTTCTATTTTTAAGTTTAATTATGGAATCACACTAAATCTTATGATTCCAAACATTGACCCTGATATCAACCTCTTATTAAATGACTTACATGAACCTAACAACAACTGTCATTACTACACAGCAGAACAGGCTAAAACACTACTCAAAGACAACATAGCATAACTATCTTTAACTACAATGTCAGATCTTTAAGTAAAAATTTTGATGACCTCACTGCATTATTAAACTCACTACAGGCCAGTATGTCCATCAGTGTTCTCACTGAAACCTGGCTAAAGCCTCATACTACAGATATCTATGCCATTCCTGGTTACACAGCCATACACAATTGTAGGCCAGACCAACAAGGAGGTGACACAGCTATGTTATACTCAGACCAGCTTGAATGTATCAACAATACATGCACAAGAGATGAACATGGAGAATATATAATAGCTAAGTTTAAATCCAAATACCTACAAAAACCTCTCACAGTTATAAACATCTATAGATTACCACAGTCAAATATTTAACAATTTAGTGGAAAATTAGGAAGTATGATTACTGATGCACACATGAACAAAGACCACTTAATCCTCACAGGAGACTTCAATATAAACCTCCTACAAGATCAGGACCCACAAGTAACTGAATTCACAAACACTATGAGCAACTGCTTGCTGCTCCCGACAATAACAAAACCTACAAGAATCTCAGAGACCTGTGCCTCTCTATTAGACCCTAACTGGACTAACACCATATCCCCATTAAAATCAGGCATAATCACAGACCATACCACAGACCACTACCCTACCTTTCTCATAACCAACCTCAGAAAATTACCACTAGAGACTACTAAAGTTACCTTCAGACTACATAATGAGACAGCTATTAATAACTTCATAACAGCTATGACAAACACTGATTGGCAAACAGACATAGACAATTTCACAGATACTGACTTATGTATTAATAATTTCCTTAAAAAGACCCAATACCTCTATAATAAGCATTGCCCTAAAAAAAACTAAACAAATCATAGCTAAAAGACTAAACAGTCCCTGGCTAACCCCCAGCATACTCAAATCCATTAATATAAAACACCTATATGAAAAACAGTACAGAATGGGTCAAATAACAAGAGAACAAACAAAATGTTACTTATCAAACCAAACGAGCGTGATAAGGTCAAAAAAATTTTACTATGAGAACAGATTACAGAACTTAAAAGGTGATATAAAAAAGACTTGGAAAACCCTATCTGAAATTCTAGGCACTAAAAAAATATCCACAAACAGAACAATCAAGCTAACAAAACCAGATGAACCCCTACTCCCACCTATTGAAACAGCAAACAAACTCAATGATTTCTTCTCTACCATAGGAAAAAAGCTGGCAAGCAAAATCCCAAGTTCAAACACTCCACCTAACGACTATCTCACTGGCACCTATCCGAACACACTATTCCAAGCCCCCACCAACCCAATAGAAGTTTCACTTATAATCAACACATTAAAAAACAAGGCAGGTGACCTAAATAACTTACCACATTATATATACAAAAAAGCCTCACAAGTTCTCTCACCAATTATTGCAACACTCATTAACAAATCCATCGAATCCTCTACCTTCCCATCAATACTCAAAATAGCGAGGGTTACCCCCATACATAAAGGAGGAGATCAAACAGACCTGAATAACTACAGGCCGATATCTAACTTACCCCTTCTCTCAAAAAGCTTTGAAAAATTAATTCATAGACAGATATATTCCTACCTCACCTTCCACAACGTACTTAACCACTGCCAATTTGGATTCAGGCCTAATAAAAATACAAATGATGCCATTATACACATGCTAGAAATAATTTACACCGCTCTTGAGAAAAAAGAAATCCCAGTGGGAATCTTCATTGATTTACGTAAAGCGTTTGATACAGTTGACCATGATCTGTTACACCTATAATTATCACACTATGGTATAAGAGGGCACTCTTTCAACTACCTAAAATCATACCTTAGCAAAAGAAACCAATATGTGTACACAAATGGAGCTAGCTCTACCGCGCAAACTATTACAGTAGGTGTCCCACAGGGAAGTGTTCTTGGCCCACTTCTCTTTCTCATTTACATTAACGACCTACCAAATGCATCCCAACTACTCAAACCCATATTATTTGCAGATGACACTACATACGTTATCTCTCACCCATGCCCAGACATACTAGCCAACACTGTAAATACTGAACTGCAGAAAATATCTACCTGGATGATGACTAACAAACTTACTCTCAATATTGATAAAACCTATTTCATTCAGTTTGGGAACAGAGCTACAAATGTACCACTTAACATAATGATAAACGGGTCCCCTATCACAAAACTCACAGAGGGAAAATTCTTAGGAATCCATCTTGACAGTGGCCTAAAATTTCAGACACATATACAACAAATTTCCAAGAAAGTCTCAAAGACCGTGGGAATACTATCGAAGATACGGTACTATGTTCCACAACCAGCTCTCCTTACCCTATATCACTCACTCATTTACCCCTACCTCACCTATGGAATCATCGCATGGGGCTCAACATCAATAACTCATCTCAGACCTTTAATAAGAACATAAGAAAGGAGGAACACTGCAGTAGGCCTGTTGGCCCATACTAGGCAAATCCTTCACAATCCGTCCCACTAACAGAATATTTGCTCAACCCAATTTTCAATGCTACCCAAGAAACAAGCTTTGACAATTCTACCCACTCATGCGCGAATCCCACCCAAATCCAAGCCCCCGCACTCACGAATTTATCCAACCTAAATTTGAAACTACCCAAGGTCCTAGCTTCAATAACCCTACTAGGCAGACTATTCCACTCATCAACTACCCTATTTCCAAACCAATACTTTCTTATATCCTTTCTAAATCTAAACTTATCTAACAAAAAGCTGCAGTTAGAATGATAACAAATTCACACTCCAGACAACATACACCACCAATATTAAAAAATCTAAACTTACTCACTATACAAGACATCCATACTTTTTATTGTGCTTATTATATACATAGAACACTCTATGCAAATATTAACCCACCACTCAAACTTCTCCTTACCGACTTTAATAGGACACATGACCATAACACTAGACGCAGATCACTCCTCGATGTTCCCCGTGTCCATCTAACACTATGCAAAAACTCAATGCATATAAAAGGCACGAAAATTTGGAATTCATTACCTGTGATTGCCAAAGAAACCCTGCCCCAATTCAAAACGTTGCTAAAAAAACACCTTCTCACCCAAACCTAAATGCACAATATCAAACATTCCCAACAAAGTTGATTAATCACTTAAATGTAAAAACCTGATTAATCACATCAATGTAAAAACCTGTTATGAATAATACATACTGAGCTAAATGTTTCTATAACATTTACATTATAATGCCCACATAAACTGTAATTACAATACAACCAATTGTTTTAAATTGTTATCTCACTCAATTAATTGCATTGCTACAATTACTAAACTATTATGTTCAACCTATATTCAAATTTTACAACTTATATACACAATTATATTTATTTTATAAATTATCAACCATAATTTTTTACCATGTAGTCTACTATTAATTAATCTTAAGAATGCCCACAATGCACAGCATATTAGGGGCTTTTGGCATGTACACCTCATTTATACCTAACTATGTATCATGTCAAATAACAACATTGTATCATGTCTAAATAAACTTATTATTATTATTATTATTATTATTATTATTATTATTATTATTATATTGGCACCCCTTGCCACCTCAACGCAAGTCTTCTTAGACCTCTGAGTGGGTGTAAGGACATCTTCCCCTTCTGATCCACTCGGTCTCTTCCGAGAGCTCTCAGACGCCTCCATGTCCTCATCCCCGTTATGGCAGTGCACCTCTACACCCACACTGCCCTACAATGCTCTCCACAATCTCCCCTGACTCTACATCACCTGCCAAGACTTCTGCTTGAAATTATATAATATCCAATGGCCTGTCTAACAGCTTCTGAAGGTCCTCTAGGATTGGTACACCAAACCCATATCCAACTCAGCAGGCTCTGTTGTCTCCACTCTTCCCTCAGGATCTTGACTCTCCGCAGCCAGCGGTAGAGTATAAACACGATCCTCCTCAACGTCCACAATGTCACTCCACTTTGCAGAAGTTACCACGCCCATATCCTCTTGACTCGTCACCACAACATCTACCTTCGTATTGTTGTCAGGTCGTTGATATGGGTGATGTGTCTTCCTGCGATCACAATCCTTGGCCATGTGACCCACTGACCCATAGATACGACACGTACGCAGCAGTCCGGCATAGGTGACGTACACCTGCATGCGGAAGTCATCCATAACAACATAGGATAGTATTTGTCTCCTTAGGGTCATCTTTAACTTAAAGGACCCCTCAGGGAATCCGGCATAAATTCCGTATCCATCGTCCCACGGAAGCCTCATGTATTACGCCATACTGCCCAAAAGTGTCCCTGATGTCCCGCTCCCCAGCCTCGAAAGGAACATTACGAATCCTTATACACAAGTTGTAGCTCGACACATACGCACGTCTACTCCAGGGTTGACGTCATACCATTGATCTTGATACCGCTCCACCACACGATCATAAACACTGGTAGTTAACATCTTCACAAAGATTCTTGTGGCCACATTCAAAGATATACTGAATAATTCTTTGTTAAGAATCCCATGTGTTTCGAATAATGGCTGGTAAGAGCACATCTGCATTGTTTGGATATATAGCTCCTTTCAATAATTCAATGCATATGGTATTCACCTGGCGTTTACTCCTCTCTGCCATTTTGTGGAAAATAACACAAGTTCCACAAACGACCACTAGGAACTGCGCAGACACACCTCTCGCTGTGAGAGCTGAGCAGATACTTAAATAATAAGGTTAGGTAAGTTTTCTAAGGATCTTATGGTACAAAATTATTAATTTTTACATCAACATAAATGAAAAAAAGTATTAAAACATAAAAGAACAAAAATTTGGAACTGACGTATTTTAAATGAGTTCTTGCTAACTGACCAGTTTTGCCTATTAGACACGATATATATATATATATATATATATTTTATATATATATATATATATATATATATATATATATATATGTCGTGCCGATTAGGTAAAACTGGTCAATTAGCAAGAACTCATCTAAAATTAAGTCCTTTCTAAAATTTTCTTTATACGTTTAAAGATATTTTTTTTTCATTTATGTTAATGTAAGAATTTATAATTTTGTACCAAGAGAAACTATGAAACCTACCTAACCTTATTCCAACAAGTGCAATTTAATTTAGCCTAACCCAACTAAATATATTTTAGATACGTTAACATTAATTTATTAATAGGCAAACACAATGAAATATATTTTTTCGTTATGTTCAGAATGATTTTGGCGAAATTATTGCATACACAAATTTTCACTTGTCTTATATGGCAAGGTGAGCGTTGCTATTTAAGCCAAAATCAAGTTTTACCTAATCGCATGACATATATAAAATATATATATATATATATATATATATATATATATATATATATATATATATATATATATATATATATATATATATATATATATATATATATATATATATATATATATATATATATGTATATGTATATATATATATAATATATATATATATATATATATATATATATATATATATATATATATATATATATATATATATATATATATATATATATATATATATGTAATGCAAGTGCCATTTAATGAGTGATTTTCTTTTCTTACAGAATATAATCTTGTAGATGAAGAGAAAGATTTTGTTAATTTAGTGTGTGTCCTATATGACTGGACCATTCAAATGTACCTTATATGCCAGCCAGTCGTTCTCCAGTTTGGAGTGAATGGAGGCGAGCTCAGCGCCTTCGTTCAGACAACGTTTATATGACTCAACCCAGGTATGTTTCTTTTTGGCTTTCCAGATGAATTTGTAGCAATGATTCTGGAACAGATGCCATGTGTGGTCGTCGTCACACCACGGGGACGTCGGCGTCGTACCTTAGGAAAGTGAGCAAAAATATAGTTTAATGTGGGAATTATTAAAAATGTAATTTCATATATTTTATCAGTAAAGTACACCTAATATTTAGACACAAAGCGTTACCTTGAGGAAAGTGACAA
>WNWK01030258.1:0-23649 GCA_009830355.1 Cherax destructor
TTAAATACATCAATACATGTTAGGTCCTATAGCCCCATAACAGAGACCAGGCTTCATGGTGGATCAGGGTCTGATCAACCAGGCTGTTGCTGCCGGCCACACGCAAACTGATGTACGAACCAAAGCCCGGTTGGTCAGGTACTGACTTTAGGTGCCTGTTCAGTGCCCTGTTGAAAACAGCCAGGGTCTATTGGTAATCCCCTAATGTATGCTGGGAGGCAGTTGAACAGTCTTGGGCCCCGGACACTTATGGTGTTGTCTCTCAGTGTACTCGTGGCGAGTACACTTTTCATCCGGGAAATGTTGCATCTCCTGCTGAGTCTTTTGCTTTCATAGGGAGTGATTTTCATGTCCAGGTTTAGTACCAATACCTCCAGGACCTTCCAAGTGTATATTATTATGTATCTCTCGCCTGCGTTCCAGGGAATACAGATCAAGGACCTTCAACCATTCGAACTCCCTTTCTGTGCTACCAGACGAATGTGAGTCGACTACTGGGAACATCACGACGAACGGCACCAAGGAAGGTAAAAACAGTTGTTGTTGTAGGGAGATAGCCAAGTTAGGTACAGTGGACCCCCGAGTAATGAACACCCCGGAAATCGTACAATTATGTAAGTATAATATTGTAAGTGCTTGTGGAAGTGTATTTTTGGGGGTCTGAAATGGACTAACCTACGTGACATTATTCCTTAAGGGAGTAAATTCGTTCGGTAATGGCACTTGAGCAGGCTTCTGGAATGAAGTTTTTTCGTTACTCGGGGGTCCACTGTATATGGATAGGGCCTTCTGCTTGAAAGATAGGAGTAGGAGACAGAGGGTTTGCTTTCCTGGGGCTGGGATGGAAGACATTGTTAGCCGGCTTGACAACATCATGCATGGTAATGGGATAAATCCTATTATCTGCCTCAGTGCTGGAGGCAATGATGTAGCCAAGCGCTGAAGTGAGGATTTAGTTAGAAGGTATAAGGCAGCAATAGACATTATTAGGAAGAAGGGAGGGAGCCCTGTTATATGTGGCATTTTGCCAAGAAGGGGTGTTGGAAATGAATGGCTGTCCAGAGCGATTGGTATATTATTATTATTATTATAATCAAAAGAAGCGCTAAACCACAGGGGTTATACAGCGCGGCTGGTTAGGACAGGATGCAGGGAGAATGGATTGTAAGAGGGAGATGGATGGTTAGTAGGGTATGGATTGCAGCAAGACAGTGGATAGTGCAGGGGGTAGCAAGAGATCGAGGTAGAAGGGACTGAGGGAGGTGCTAGAGGTATAATCTTCAGAGTTTGTGTAGTAAGTCAGTTTCTGTCAAAAAGTCAATGAGAGAGTCAGGATTAAAGGAGGGTCCATCAGCAAGAAGGGAAGGTAAAGAAAGAGCTGCAAAGCGAAGACGCCGTTGGAGGTAAAATCTGCGTGCTGTTGATAGAGTGGGCAGTCCAACAGAATATGTCGAACAGACACTGGAACCTGACAATGCTCACAGAGAGGGGCAGGGAGCCTCTCCTGAGATACCCGTGAGTAAGACGAGTGTGGGCGATGCGAAGACGGGAGAGTGTAGTCTCCCAACCCCAACACTGGTGACAAGAAGGCCAGAAACCTATACTCGGTTTAATAGAATGAAGTTTGTTATTTAGCAGGTCAGACCAGCGTTGTTGCCAACGGGTGCGAAGGTGGGTAGCAATGACCTCAAAATAGTCCGTGAAAGGAACACCTCTATATGAAACTGGAAGGTCATGTACTGCAGACTGCGCAGCAGTGTCTGCCTGTTCATTGCCCTGTACGTCAACATGACCAGGGACACAACAAAAAACAATATCTTTGTGCTTGCTAAAGATACGGCGTAACCAAAGTTGGATACGAAGAACTAGGGGGTGATGTGTATCAATTTTACGGATAGCCTGTAAAGCACAAAGGGAGTCTGAAACGACCACAAATGGTGACACAGGCATAGATGCAATATGGATAAGTGCCACAAGAATGGCATACAATTCCGCCGTAAATATGCTAGCCCTCGCATGACGCTGTCCGGGAAGACTGCTGCGAATCCGACACCGTCAGATGACTTTGAACCATCGGTTTATACTGCGATAACATGGGAATGAGAACGGAAGTGGTCTAGAAAAAAAGAGCGAGAAGCCGCCGTAGGTAGTTGGGCTTTCGTGCAAGGTAGAGGAATAGAACATACACGGACAGCAGGAACTTCCCAAGGGGTGAGGGAAAGGAGATGTCACATGAACGTATAAAGTGGTAGTTGAAGGAAGACAAGAGTGAATGTAGACGAAGAGAAAAGGGCGAAGTAAACAGGGGTGACGGACAAATAAAGAGCACCTACTAACATCTGTGACAATCCTATACATGGAAGAATTGCGGAGGTCATGGGAGCGAACATAATAGCGAATGCAATGTGCAACACGACGATCGGACAAGGATGGAATGTTTGCTTCTACATAGAGGCTCTCAACCGAGGAAGAACGAAATGCACCAAGGCATAAATGCAATCCCTGGTGATGTATGGGATTAAGGCTAGAAAGAGGAGCAGGGAAGCCGCTGAATATATCTGGTCACCATAATCGAGTTTCGATAAAATTAGGGCTGAGTGCAGGCGGAGGAGAGTGCTACGATCAGCCCCCCACGAAAGATGTGCGAGGGTTTTTAGGAAGTTCAGCCGGCTATGACAAGTTGCCTTCAGAGAGGTAATGTGAGGTTTCCAGGACAATCGACTGTCAAACAGGAGGCCAAGAAACCTGACTGTATCACGTTCTGGGATACGTGAGCCGTATAGGTACAACGGATGATCAGAGACCACTGAACGTCTAGTAAATGTAATTTGACGAGTTTTGTTACTAGAAAATTTAAACCTGTGAGAGGTGGCCCAATCAGAAACTCGGTTGATGGTATGCTGGAGGGAAACTGCAATGAGGTGACAGTCAGCACCTGCACAAGCTATAGCAAAGTCATCCACATAAAGCGATGACCAAATGTTGGATGGGAGAACTAATGCCAGATTATTTATAGCAAGCAGAAAGAGTGTTGTGCTAAGAACACAACAAGGGGGGACACCTTCAGCTTGGACAAAGTCTGGGGAAAGGTCATTACTAACCCGGACACGGAAATGTCTTTCAGTTAAGAAAGCCTTAAGGAAAAATGGTAGATTGCCTCGGAGGCCTAAGGAGTGGGCCTGGGTCAAGATATTATACTTCCAAGTTGTGTCATAAGCCTTCTCAAGATCGAAAAAGATGGCGATAACCGAGTGATTATTGGCAAAGGATTACGAATAACATATCCAGCAGTGGTCAATGGCGGGCGCTTCAAAAGCCATATTGATAGTGAAGACTACTGTCGTCTCTAAATCACTCAACGTCATTAACTAGACGTTCCATCTTGCAAATTCACTGGTAAGAAGCGATGGGACGGTAGTGGAGGTATCATGTCATGTAGTACCCGTTCAAAAGAGAACATACACTTCCACTACAGTTGGGAATAACTCCTTGAGACCATATAAGATTAAAGAGTCGTAAGAGAACAGTAACAGCAGACTGATGTAAATGCTTTAGCATACGAATATGTATGCCGTCTGGCCCAGCTGCCAATGATCAGCAAGCAGAGTGTGTTGTCTCCAGTTCTTGAAGGGTAAAAGGCGCATTATAAGATTCCTCTTTGAGAGAAGAAAAATCTAAGGTCTTTAACTCGCTGGCAGACTTAGAAGAAAGGAACGAGGGGCATAGATGGAGCCCCTGAGAAATGCGGACCAGATGATTACCAATTTCAGTGGCAACGGCAAGAGGGTGTGCTATATCGACACCAGCAACCTGAAGAACAGGAGCCGGGACGGGGGAGAATTTACCACTCAATTTCCGCACTTTCTTCCAGACTGCACTCATTGAGGAAGCCGAAGTGACCGTGGAAACGTAATCTTGCCAGAAAGTGCGTTTAGCGTCACATATGACACAGCGAGCAATTGCTCTCTTCTGCTTAAAATCAAGGAGTCTCTCTGTGGTTCTGTTATACCGATACCTGCCCCACGCAGCGCGTTTCAAACATACTGCCCGAGCACAAGCAGGAGACCACCAAGGCACGCACTTCTGAGAATGCTTGCCCGAGGTTTGGGGGATAGAATGTGAAGCTGCCGTGAAGACGGAGGACGAAAAGAGATGTAAAACCTCTTCAATGAAGGATGAGGAAGGAACTTCATGAAAGGTAGTAAGATGTGTGTAAAGGTCCCATTTCGCCCGGTCAAATTGCCAGCGTGGGCTACGAGGAGGTGGAGAATACGAAGGGGACCTAAGGATGATTGGGAAATGATCGCTATCATGCAAGTCCGGGAGGACAGACCAGGTGAAGTCAAGGACAGTTGATGAAGAGCAGATGGAAAGATCAATGCAGGAGAAAGAATGAGTTCAGGGATCAAAATGGGTAGGAGTACCCGTATTTAAAACATGGAGGGGGAGAGAAGCAAGAAATGCCTCCAACTGAATGCCACGGGAGTCACAGTGTGACCCTCCCCAAAGAAAATGGTGTACTAATAAATATTATTAATTCAAATACTGTAATAAGGAATCTGAGCTATGCTCTCCTTCCTTGGATCAAACTTGCCTGCCATTCCTCAAGAACTGTATAACCTAAGAATTTAGCACTTCCCCTTGAATATATGTAATATGTAATACATACCATATGCATCAGCTGATTGTTGTGCGCAAGACTGTTAATAAAGCTGGTAGTAATGTGACGTAATTCTGATGGGCCTCCTAACAGGTGCCCAATAACCTTGATATGAAGAACTGTGGGTTCCTTTATGTGGTGAAGGCCAGCTTCAACTCTATAAAAGATCATTTACATGTCAATTTTTTTAACACTGGCCATCTATCAATGAGACACCAGAGCCCAAGAAAAGGAAACACATTCACCATCATTCATTCAATAAGTATCTAGCCAGAAATGCACAGACAACACAAATTTGAATAACAATCCAAAGTGCAACATCCCCACCTGTCCTTCAGAGTACAGGCACTCTATTTCCCACCTCCCAGACTAAAGTCCAGCAAACCAGACTTTTATAATCATGTTTTACTACAACTATCATGGTTCCAAATAACATGCTGTTGACAATAGTGAAGAAAAGACACTCTTTGTAGAACAAGCTTGATCTTTATCATCATGACTTAAGCTGAATCAACATGTCCACAAAAGAAACTTGTTCTATTATAAGTATCTTTCTCTGCAACTTTCATCTGACAAAACAGCTACAATGCTTGCACAACATTATCCACAAAATATTACACTGTTATTAATTTCTCTAGATACAAAATATCCCAGAAATGAACATTAAATTTTGTAATGTTCATGAAAACAGTATCAATTTCTCATAGAATTAGTAAAGTAGAAGTACTGAACTTAAACCTATTTAGCTAGCAATGCAGCAACATGGAACTACAATTCTTGACAACTAGTACTGTAGCAACTCTAAACTATAATAGCCTTGATAATTATTACTGCAGCAACACATAACTTCAAGTTTTGATAATTAGCAATGTGGCAGCATCAAACTTACAAGTTTTGATAATTAGCAATGTGGCAGCATCAAACTACAAGTTTTGATAATTAGCAATGTGGCAGCATTGAACTTCATCTTGGTAATTAGAAGTGAAACAGCATTACAAGTTTTGATGATTAATAATCCAGCAACATAACTACAAAGTCTTTATAATTAGTACTAAAGCTACATATAACTACAGGCCTTGATAATTAGCAATAAAACAGCATTGAACTTTGTCTTAGTAATTAGAGTAATTAGTAATATAGCAACACTGAATGGCAAATCTTGAAAATTAAAATCAATATTATAACTAGATAAATGAACACTAGTGTTTTAATTATGTATGTATATATACATTGTTGATATAAAGCAAAGCAGCAGTAAGAAATGCTTGCTATGTAAAATGTTAATGATCCAACAGCCTTCAATGGGAGGCACCTAGATGCTGGCAAAAAGCTTGTATTCCTGAGGACTGGAGCATCTCCTCTCAACCTGATAAACTACCATTTCCCTGACACTGTATAACTGGAACAGGTCTAGCACTTCCCCATTAACATATGAAACAAACAACTATTAAACATATATTGAGATAAACATAAATTAAACCATGAAATAAACATGGATTACTCGAATTAAATATGGATAAAACAAGAATATGAAATAAACATGAAAAAAGCATCAATGAAACATGGATTAAACATGAATTAAACATGGATAAAATATGAATCAAACAAACATGAATTATACATAAACATAACTTAACCATGAATGCACAGACCCTTCTTAATAAATACTTTATTTACTAATAAAGAAGGATGGAGGCAATCTAAATTATTAAATTCAAAGGTCAGTAAGATACATGGGCCACACAGCCTGAGGGAATGAAAGTAAAGTTATTGGCATCATACACTACCGGGGAAATGAAGCAAGGAAGTAGAGCTATAAGGATCATGCACTGCCTGGGAAGAAAGAGTAATAAATAAAAAGGTAAAAGTACAGGCATCATACACTGGGTTAATGAGAGGCAATCATAGGAAAGTAAAGTTACAGGCAACATACAACATCTGGGGAATGAGAGGCAATCATAAGGAAGTAAAGTTACAGGCAACATACAATGTCTGGGTTAATGAGAGGCAATCATAAATTAGTAAAGTTACAGGCAACTCACACTGTCTGGGTTAATGAGAGACAATCATAAGGAAGTAAAGTTACAGGCAACATACACTGTCTGGGTTAATGAGAGGCAATCATAAGGAAGTAAAGTTACAGGCAACATACACTGTCTGGAGAATGAGAGTAATGATACAAACAAAACAAACTTTATTTCTATGAAGTGGAGTACAGTATATAATACAGTTAGGGCGACTGACATATATAAACTACTTTATGAAGAGCCCCTTATTATGCAAGACATTTCAGGCAGCCTTAAAATAAATTATGATTACAAGCATAGGAAGGCCCTGCTTTACAGCGCTTTGCTTTATGACGTTTTGCTAATACAGTGGTTATCAATTACGTATAGCAATTCTACATTTATTCAGACCTCGTACAATAAATATATTCACCATTCACTATAAGCCAAGGACGAAAATATTTTAAGGTAAGTAATGTGTGTACTGTACAGTGGTACCCCAACTATCGGTCTTAATCCGTTCCAGGAGCTAGACCTTAACACGAAAAATTCCAAACTCGAAACCTTATTTCCCATAAGAAATAATGTAAATACAATTAATAATAAATTTATAATTAAACATTTAAAATAACATTTACTTACCTTTATTGAAGAGAGTTGCTGGCATCTGGAAGATAGGGAGGACAGGGGGAGGGCTTAGCGTTTGGAAGGGGAATCCCCCTCCAAAACGACTTCAGGTAACAAGTCCCTCTCTGGGGTTACTTCCCTTCTTGGTCTTTTAATGCCACTAGGACCAGCTTGAGAGTCACTAGAACCCTGTCGCACAAAATAACTGTCCACAGTCCTCTGTTTCTGGCGCCTCTTTAACATTTTCCTGAAGTGTAACATGGCTCTGTCACTGAACTGGTTGCAGAGATGGCTTATTTCAGCTTGCTCAGGGTGGTGTTTTTCAACAAATGTCTGCAACTCATTCCACTTTGTACACATGTCCTTAAGCACTGAAGAAGGCACCTCCTTCACTCCCTCTTCCTCCTCCTGTGAATCAATAGCCTCAAATCTGGTCTATTGCAACATTAGCTTCCCTGATTTCTTTTCTCTTTGCCAGGATAGAGGTGATAGTAGATTGGTTTTTGTTGTACATCCTGGCAAGCTCACTCACATGTACGCCACTCTCATATTTTTCTACAATCTCTTTCTTCACTTCGATGGTGTTCCTCACTCTCTTTACCACAGGGTGCCACTAGGAAGCTTCTTTGGACGCATGGTGACTTATTTCACAGTGACAATCACTAAACCTCCAATAAACACAACAAATTTATTGTGAATGTTTGAAAGAGCGCGCTGGGTATTGTTCACTCAAGTGTAAACAACGCTAGACTGGTGTCCTGTGCGGCGAGGCGTGCAAGCGCAGGCAGGTGGACAGGTCTGGTATGGACCGCTACACAAGTAAAGACCGATACACGAGAAAAATATTGACCGAAAAAAGCAACCTTAACATGAAACAACCGATGGGGAACACGGTACCCTGCAGTGGACCGAGCTAACTCCTCCTGAAGTCTGCTAAAGTGCCATTACGACAATTACTCCTAAGGAAAAATTCACGTAGGTTAGTCATTTCAGACCCAAATACACTACAAGAATTTACAAATTATACTTACATATTGCACGATTTCGGTATTCGTTAACCGAGTCCACTGTATGCATTTTGTAGGCCTAGCTCTATTGCTGACTTAATATATGTGAGTGTAAACGTGTTATCAGGCTTGTATATGCATCTGAAACTGGAAAAAAGTTATGTTTCACTTTACAGCAATTTTTGCTTTACTGCAGTGGCCCAGAACCTAACTTCCTGTATTAGTGGGGCCTTCCTGTATATGAAAATAGAAATACATACAATATTATTATATTGGAGGTATTTAGTAATTCATATAAAATTATAATTACTGTAGTTATATATTAACCCTTTGACTGTTTCGGACGTATATATACGTCTTATGAGCCAATTTTTGGACGTATTTATACGCCTAAATTCTAGAGGCCTCAAATCAAGCAGGAGAAAGCTGGTAGGCCCACATGTGATAGAATGGGTCTGTGTGGTCAGTGTGCGCAGTATAAAAAAAATCCTGCAGCAAGCAGTACATAATGAGAAAAAAAAACTGAGTTTTTTTTAATTAAAACGCCGTCTTTGAAGTGTATTTTCGTATAGTATTTATGGTTGTATTCTCTTTTTCATGGTCTCATTTGATAGAATGGGAAACATATTACAGGAATAGAGATGATATTGATTAGTTTCATGATGTAAACGATCTTGAAATTGAGCTCAAAGTAGCGGAAATGTTCAATTTTTGCCAATGTTCAAAAGTAAACAAATCACACCATGCGTCCAATACACATCAATTGGTGAGTCTAATATTCTTTCACAAGTGCACAGATATTATTTATACAGTTTTTACAATAATGCAATAGTCTGCATAACAATAAATCTTCTATTTTTTGTATGAATAAAAAATCAAAATAGAAAGCAAGAGTAATGTAAGAGGGGCCTAAAGACATGACTAATGAACAGATAACATCTTATTTTAGTGCTAGGGATGTCTGCATTGTTTATTATGGACCCTATTTTGAAATTGACATCTTTTTTATTTTGCATGAAATTGGCGAAATTGCCATTTTCTGACCACTTTTTTGGGTAGTTGAAATTGGTAAATTGGTGATGTTTTGTGCTCAATCGATAGAACAAATGGAGATCTAAAGAAATAGCTATGAGTTTGGTCGACTGTCCCAATGGAATTGGCCTAAAATAGGGCTCAAAGTCGGCAAAATCGCCGATGCGTATATATCACTGACATCGCTAACTTTGCGAGAGCGTAATTCCGTAAGTTTTCAATCAAATTTCATACGTTTGGTGTCATTACAATCGGGAAAAGATTCTCTATCATTTCATAAGAAAAAATAATTTATTTTTTTTTCCAAAATTTTCCGACATAGAATGACAGTTTCAGAATGGGGCCTCCGACAGTCAAAGGGTTAAGGATGAACCTAAGGTACATGAGCTGAAGGAATGATTGTAAAATACAGGATGAAGGAATTGTTCAGCATAATAAATTGTTTTTAGGATCACATTAATAAAGGAGAGGTTTTTTAACAGTAACTTTGAGGCAGCTGGCAGACAGAGACTCTGGAGTTTTCAGGTAGATAGTTCCAAATTTTAGGTCCTTGTATGCACATTTGAGTTTTTACAAAAACTGAGCCAGATACAGGGAATGTCACTGATTTTTGTGTCTAGTATTATGCTTATGAGTTCTGTTGCAACTGTCAAGAGTTTCAGGGCAGGACAGATATTAGAACTGATTGTCCTGTATATGTAATATGCATAGTAATATGGGTGAATTTTACATATATTAAGTAGGTTTAGGTCTTTCAAGAGTTGGGGAGTGTGTTGTCTGGAACTAGACTGGGTGACCATTCATAGTCATTTTTTGTTGTTATTATTGGCTTAAGGTAATTTACTGTAGTGGATCCCCCAGCAGAAATAGCACAGGTGAGGTAGGGATACATCTGAGATTAGTATAATGTAAGTAGTGGTGTTTGAGGTACATAGTAACATATCTTAGAGAGGATGCCAAATGATTTGGATACCTTTTTTGTAATGTGTTGAATGTGGGTGTTGAATTTTAAGTTGCTGTCTAGGAAACGACATAGGAATTTTCCTTCATTTTGTTTAGTTGGACATTTGTAGCTCTGTTCCCAAACATCATCTAGAAGTCTTGTCAATGTTAAGCATGAGTTTACTGGTAGTCATCCAGGTTGAGGAAATTCAGATTTGGGTGGGAGATGACAAAAGTTGTGTCGTCAGCGAGGGAAACAGGTCTAAGGTACTGAGATGCATTTGGAAAATCATTGATGTATATGAGGAAAAACAGAGGGCCGAGGACACTGCCCTGTGATACTCTTATGTTGACAGGTCTTGTTGACGAGGCTGAGCCCATGATAGAGACATAATGATCTGCTGGTAAGGGAGGACTTTATATATATGTAAGTGCATGACCTCTAATACCATAATGCTCAAGTCTGAGGAGCAGGAAGCTGTGGTCTACTGCATCAAAAGCTTTCCTATGGTCAATAAAGATGCCTAATGGTTTTTCATTATTTTCAAGAGCTGTACAGTGGTCCCTTGGTTTTCGTGCATCTCCAAACTCGAACATTTATGTAAGTGTATTTTCGTAAGTGCTGTTGCAAGTGTATTTTTGGGGGTCTGAAATAGACTAACCTACGTGACATTATTTCTTAAGGAAGTAAATTCGTTCGGTAATGGCACTTGAGCAGCATTCTGGAACGAATTTTCGGCGAAAACCGAGGGACCACTGTATAAAGGAAGTCTAGCATTTTTATAAATACATTACAGTGGACCCTCGAGTTTCATGATTAACCCTTTGGGGGTCGACAGGCCTTCTCAGGAAAGTGTTCCTGGGGTCGAAAATTTTTTGGAAAAAAAAAAATTAATTTTTTCTTATGAAATGATAGAGAATCTTTTTCCGATCATAACGCCACCAAAATTATGAAATTTGATCGAAAACTAACGGAATTATGCTTTCGCGAAGTTAGCGGTAGCCATGACACTTACGCATCTGCGATTTTGCCCAATTTGAGCCCTATTTTCAACAAATTCCAATGTTTCAGTCTCCCAAAATTATAGCTATTTCGCTAGAACTCTTTTCTTCTATCGATTGAGTACAAGAAACAGCCTATTTACCAATTTCATCTGCCCAAAATAGTGGTCAGAAATGGCAATTTTTCAATTTCACACAAATTTCAAACGATGCCAATTTCAAAATAGGGTCCAGAGTAAACAAGGCAGACATTCCTGGCACTAAAATAACATGTTCTCTGTTCATTAGTCACGTCTCCAGGCCCCTGTTCCATTACTTTTGCTTTTTATTTTGAATTTTTATTCTCACAAAAAATAGAAGATTTACTGTTATGTATACAACTGCATCATTGTAAAAATGGTATAAATAATATCAGAGCACTTGTGCATGAATATAAGACTCGCCAGTTGATGTGTATTGAGGCATGGTGTGATTTGTTTACTCTTGAACATCGTCAAAATCAAACATTTTCGCTACTTTGAGCTCAATTTCAAGGTACTTGTCATTGTCATACCAATCAAAATCATCTCTATTTCTGTAATATATCTTCCATTCTATCAAATGAGACCAAGAAAACGAGAATACATCAATAAAAACCATACGAAAATCAACTGCAAACTCGTTGTTTTAATCGAAAAAACGGTCAGAGTTTTTTTCTCATTATGCAGGGGTACTGCAGGATTTTTTTATACTGCGCACACTGACCACATAGACCCATTCTTTCATATGTATGCCTACCAGACGTTTTCTGCTTAAATTGAGGCCACTAGAATTTGGGCGTACTAGTACGGCACCAACCCCTGCTCGTAAAACGTACTAGTACGGCACCGACCCCCAAAGGGTTAATATGTTCCAGAGAGTCCGCTGAAAGGCGAAACCATTTTCCCCATAAGAAATAATGGAAATCCAATTAATCCGTTTCACACCAAAAGTATTAACAAAAAATAATTTTTTTTACATGAAATATAGATTTCCATAGGTACATAATAGAATGACAAATCAAATGTAAACAATAATATCACACTTACCTTTATTGAAGACATCTGGTGATGTCTGGAAGACTGGAGGAGGGGAGAGGCTGAAGTTACACTATTGTTTGGAAGGGGAATCCCCTTCCATAGACTTCAGGTACTAAGTCCTTTTCCAGGGTTACTTCCCTTCTTTGATTTTTAATGGCACTAGGACCAGCTTGAGAGTTACTACCACCCTCTACCACCATCACTACCATCCTCTACCACCATCACAACCACTACCACCCTCTACCATCACTACCATCCTCTACCACCATCACAATCACCACCACCCTCTACCACAATCACTACCACCCTCTACCATCATCACTACCATCCTCTACCACTACCACCATCCTCTACCATTACCATCATCACTACCACCCTCTACCAGTATCACTACCACTTCCACCCTCTACCACCATCACTACCACCCTCTACCTGTATCACTACCACTAGATAGATAGATAGATTATTTATTTCTCTGTAAAAATTACAATGTGTGTTTTACATTTAGAAGACAATAATTACAAAGATGGCCGTTAGCATGCCTAGCATGCCTGGGCATGCTAGGCATTTTGGGCAGACTTAATACTAGCTCATAATCTATATTACAAATTACATATGAATACAAATTTCAAATGATTAAATATACAGTGGACCCCCGAGTAACGAACACCCCGGAAATCGTACAATTATGTAAGTATAATATTGTAAGTGCTTGTGGAAGTGTATTTTTGGGGGTCTGAAATAGACTAACTTACGTGACATTATTCCTTAAGGGAGTAAATTCATTCGGTAATGGAACTTGAGCAGGCTTCTGGAATGAAGTTTTTACATTACTCGGGGGTCCACTTTATTTACAATAGTGAGGAACAGTGGACCCCCGGCTAACGAACAAAATTCATTCCAGAAGCCTGCTCAAGTGCTATTACCGAACGAATTTACTTCCTTAAGAAATAATGTCACGTAGGTTAGTCTATTTCAGACCCCCAAAAATACACTTCCACAAGCACTTGCAATATTATACTTACATAATTGTATGATTTCCGGGGTGTTCGTTAGCCGGGGGTCCACTGTAGTTCAGAATAATTAGATTGTATTACAAATTACAAATGAATACAAATTTCAAATGATTAAATAGATTTACAATAGTGAGGTAGTTCAGAATATTTAGATTGTAAAATTAGTAATAAGAATGGTTTTGTCTTGGCATGTTACATAGTTTCTATTAAAGCTCCTATATTGGAGTAGTATATCAGGCAAACTTAAGACTAGTTTGAGATTTATTAGGCAATAGCTATATTCGGGATTTTATGTTTACTGTCCTTTGGGTCAGTGTTGGTGTAGATGAGGAGGATGTGCGTGTGTGTGCGTGAATCGGTGGTTTTCATGTGTTTAGGTGATGGTGGGGTGTGTTAGTGAGATAAGATGTTTTTGATGAAAGTGTTGAAAATGGTGGCTGAGTCTGCAGTTCTGGAGTTTTCAGGTAGGGAGTTCCAGATTTTAGGCCCTTTAATGTACATTGAACGTTTGTACAGTCAACCCTCCGTTTTCATGTATCTCTGTTTTCGTGTGTTTCAGTTTTCGTGCAGTATTTTCAGGGAAATTTTACCTCCGTTTTTGTGTGATTACCTCCATTTTCGTGCTTGGTACGGAACCTCTCCACCAGTGCCCCGCACATACAAAGGCCGTAGACCACCACCCACGCACCTCCCACGCACATTGTCACGCAGTATAGCATTGTTTACGCTTGAGTGAACATCATCCCAGGAATTCATACAAAACATTTATTAACAATTCATTGTTTTTGGACCTTGATTATTGTGTGTGACTACTAAATAAGCTACCATGGGCCCAAAGAAAGCTCCTAGTGCCAGTTCTTTGGTAAAGAAAGTGAGGAACACCATAGAACTGAAGAAAGAAATAATAGAAAAATATGATAGTGGTGTACGTATTGCCGAGCTCGCCAGGATATACAAGAAGGCCCCAACAACCATCGGTTCCATTGTGTATAAGAGAAAAGAAATCACTGAAGCTAATGTTGCGAAAGGGGTGAATACAATAACGAAACAGAGATCACAAACAATGGAAAATATAGAGAAATTGTTGTTGGTGTGTGTTACGGCCCCCTACCTAACAATGGGAGTTAGGTAGTTACCTTACCGGGCGGCAGTCAAGGGGTGACGTCATCAGACCCGATGTTTGACTGCCGCGCCGGCTTGACTGACAGTGACTACCAGACTCTCATATTGAGTGTGTTAACCTGACTCTTCCATATGCACTTTGGAGAGTGTACCTGCACTTTGGAGAGTGTACCTGCACTTTGGAGAGTGTACCTGCACTTTGGAGAGTGTACCTGCACTTTGGAGAGTGTACCTGCACTTTGGAGAGTGTACCTGCACTTTGGAGAGTGTACCTGCACTTTGGAGAGTGTACCTGCACTTTGGAGAGTGTACCTGCACTTTGGAGAGTGTACCTGCACTTTGGAGAGTGTACTGCACTTTGGAGGTACTGCACTTTGGAGAGTGTACCTGCACTTTGGAGAGTGTACCTGCACTTTGGAGAGTGTACCAGACTCTTCCCTGCACTTGGAGTGTGTACCAGACTCTCCCTTGCACTTGGAGAATGTACCAGACTCTCCCCTGCACTTGGAGAATGTACCTAGACTCTCCCTGGAGAATGTACCTAGACTCTCCCCTGCACTTGGAGAATGTACCTAGACTCTCCCCTGCACCTGGAGTGTATTGTGTGACACTGTTGTGGTGTCAGGACTCATCAGGGTGTAGTGACAACTGGTGGTACGACACAAGTGATAGATAGTCGTGTGATTTTGTGTTTGTGACAGATGACGCGGTGCAAAGGCTTCGCTAGAGACTGAGTTTGTGACACAGGGGGCGTGCCATGTGGCACAGAGAAGGTGTCGTGGGACACAAGCGAAGGAGTGTTTTGTCATAACACAGAGACAAGGGTGTCTTGAGGACACGGTTGAGAAAGCGTGTCATGACGAGAGGATTGGTGGTGTCCTGTGTGGCACAATGTTGGCAGCGACGTCTGACACGGCACAGAATTTTATGATTGTTTTACTTGTGATGTTTTACTACGTTTTAAATTGTTATAAATGTGTATATTAAAGATATATGTTTTTACACAGATTATATGTTTTTCTTTTTCGGGCCACCCTGCCTTGGTGGGAATCGGCCGATGTGTTAATAAAAAAAAAAAAATAAGTGTTAATAAAAATATATGTTACACAGATTTATGTTTTTATATTAATAATATATAATAAATATCTGAAATATGAGATTTTACTTAGTATCCCAAACAGTCGTTTATTACAAATGGTTTTTTATTTTGTAATAGTGTGGATAAACGAAAAACTGCTAGCGGGTGACAGTGTTGTGCAGTCATTAATTTGTGAAAAAGCAAGGCAGTTGCATACCGATCTTGTCAAGAAAATGCCTGGAACCAGTGATGATGTTGATGTTGATGAATTTATGGCCAGCAAAGGCTGTTTCGAAAAATTCAAGAAGAGAAGTGGCATACACAATGTTGTAAGGCATGGTGAGGGTGACAGTTCAGATAAACAAGGGGCTGAAAAATTTGTGCGCGACTTTAAAGAATATGTAGAGGCTGAAAATTTCAAACACCAACAAGTGTTTAATTGTGACAAAACAGGCCTCTTTTGGAAGAAAATGCCAAGGAGGACCTACATCACACAGAAGGAAAAGGCAATGCCAGGACACAAGCCTATGAAAGACAGGCTAACTCTTACGGTGTGTGGTAACGCTAGTGGGGATTTCAAAGTGAAGCCTTTACTGGTGTATCACTCTCAAACTCCCAGAGTGTTCAAGAAATACAGTGTTGACAAGAGTAAATTGTGTGTGATGTTGAAGTCTAACTCTAAGGCATGGGTCACTAGGGAAATTTTCCTGGAATAGTTTAATCAAGTGTTTTGCCCCAGTGTGAAGAAATATCTATTGGACAATAAATTGGGGCTCAAGTGCCTCCTGGTAATGGACAATGCTCCTGCTCATCCTCAAGACTTGGAAGACCAAATGTCTAAGGATTTCAAATTTGTAACAGTGAAGTTCTTGCCTCCTAACACCACTCCTCTCATCCAGCCCATGGACCAGCAGGTCATTGCAAACTTCAAAAAACTGTACACCAAAGCAATGTTTCAAAGGTGCTTTGATGTGACCAATGACTCTGAATTGACCCTAAAAGAGTTCTGGAAGGATCACTTCAATATCTTCCATTGCATAGGCCTTATAGATAAAGCTTGGCAGGGAGTGACTTCCAGGACGATGAACTCTGCTTGGAGAAAGTTGTGGCCAGATTCTGTCCAAGAGAGGGATTTTGAAGGGTTTGGGCCTGACCATGAGGAGCCTATGGAAGTTGTGGAAAGTATTGTGGCATTGGGGAATTGCATGGGGTTGGATGTGAGTAGCCAGGATGTGGAAGAGTTGGTGGAGGACCACAATGAAGATCTAACCACTGAAGAGCTGCAAGAGCTTGAGCTGCAACACCATCAAAGCAGATCTCAGGAAATTGCTTCAATGAAGGAGGAAGAGATATGTAAGGTGCCTTCTTCAGAGATTAAGGAGATTTGTGCAATGTGGAGTAGGGTGCATTTATTTATAGAGGAAAATCACCGTGACAAAGATGTTGCAATCCGTCTCATCAACATGTTCAATGACAATCTCTTTTCCCATTTTAGGGACATTTTAAAGAGACGCCAGACACAGAGCTCTCTGGACAGATATTTAGTGCCACAGGTGTGCAGTGACTCTGAAGCTGGTCCTAGTTCCAGTAAAAGACAAGAAGGAAGTGACCCCAGATGAGGACTTGGTACCTCGAGTCCTTATGGAGGGGGATTTCCCTTCCAAAAATTAGGGTTTCTTCGCTCTTCCCTCCTGCCTCTCTTCCATCCAGCAACATCAGTCTTCAATAAAGGTAAGTATCACAATGAGTTCATTCATTTGTGCATGTACAGTGGTCGCTCGACTAACGAACTTAATCCGACCCAGGAGCTAGTCCTTAACACGAAAAGTTCGTAATTCGAAACCTTATTTCCCATAAGAAATAATGTAAATACAATTAATCCATTCCAGACATCCAAAAATATTCACCAAAAATTAATTTTGTAAAGATTAAATTTATAATTAAACATTTAAAATAACATTTACTTACCTTTATTGAAGAGACTTGCTGGCATCTGGAAGATAGGAAGGAGGGAGGGAGTGCTTAGTGTTTGGAAGGGGAATCCCCCTCCATAAAGTCTTCAGGTAACAAGTCCATATCTGGGGTTACTTCCCTTCTTTTTCTTTTAATGCCACTAGGACCAGCTTGAGTCACTGGATCCCTGCCTCGTGAAATAACTGTCCACAGTCCTCTGTTTCTGGCGCCTGTTTAAAATTTTCCTGAAGTGCAACATGGCTCTGTCACTGAAGTGGTTGCACAGATGGCTCATTTCAGCTTGCTCAGGGTGGTGTTTTTCAACAAAACTTTGCACATCGTTTAACTTGGAACAAATTTCCTTAAGCACTGAAGAAGGCACCTCCTTCTCTTTCTCTCCCTCCTTCTGTGAAGCAATAACCTAAGCTCTGGTCTGATGCTGTTCCAGTTCCAGCTCTTCAGTTGTTAGCTTTACCCTGTGCTCCTCCACTAACTCTTCCACATCCTCACCACTCACCTCCAACCCCAGGCTGTTCACCAATGCCACAATATCTTCCACAACAGACACAGGGTCGTCAGGGTCAGGGTCAGCCTCAAATCCTTCAAAATCCCTCTTTTCAACACAATCCGGCCACAGTGGTCTCCAAGCAGAGTTCAAAGTCATGGAAGTCACTCCCTCCCAAGCCTTACCTATAAGGCCTATGCAATGCACGATATTGAAGTGATCTTTCCAGAACTGTCTAAGGGTCAACTCAGTGTCCGAGGTCATTTGAAAGCACTTTTCAAACACTGCTTTGGTGTACAGTAACTTGAAGTTTGCAATGACCTGCTGGTCCATGGGCTGGATGAGAGGAGTGGTGTTAAGAGGCAAGAACTTCACTCTGATGAAATTGAAGTTGTCAGACAACAACTCTCCAAGTTGTGAGGGCCAAACATTCTAGTCAAAGATTCCATGAAAAAGTCCTTAGTGACCCATGCATTAGTGTTAGCCTTCCAATGCACACACACAAATAATTCCTGTTAACATTGTGTTTCTTGAAGGCTCTGGGATTTTCTGCGTGATACACCAGTAAAGGCTTCACTTTAAAATCACCACTGGCATTGGCACACATCATAAAAGTTAGCCTGTCTTTCATAGGCTTGTGTCCTGGCAGTGCCTTTTCCTCCTGAGTAATGAAGGTCCTGTTGGGCATTTTCTTCCAAAACAGGCCTGTTTCATCACAATTAAACACTTGTTGGGGAAGGAATTCTTCAGCCTCTACGAACCCCTTAAATTCACTCACAAACTTTTCAGCTGCACGTTTGTCTGAGCTGGCTGCCTCACCATGTCTCACAACACTGTGTATGCCACTACGTTTCTTAAACCTCTCAAACCAGCCTCTGCTGGCTTTAAAATCACTCTCCTCACCACTGGTTCCAGGCATTGTCTTGACAAGATCTGCGTGCAACTTCCTTGCCTTTTCACAAATTATCGCCGTGGAAATACTATCACCTGCTAATTGTTTATTGTTTATCCACACCATCAAGAACTTCTCAACCTCATCCACTGTTTTCAATCTATTTTTCATTAACATATCAACCCCTTTTGCAACATTAGCTTCCTTGATCTCATTTCTCTTTTCCAGGATAGTGCCGATACTAGATTTGTTTTTGTTGTACATCCTGGCAAGCTCACTCACACGTACGCCACTCTCATATTTTTCAACAGTCTCTCTTCAGTTCGATGGTGGTCCTCACTCTCTTTAACACAGGGGTGCCACTAGGAAGCTTCTTTGGACCCATGGTGAC
Organism: Cherax destructor; assembly: GCA_009830355.1. Lineage (NCBI taxonomy): Eukaryota > Metazoa > Arthropoda > Malacostraca > Decapoda > Parastacidae > Cherax > Cherax destructor. The sequence continues at coordinate 19,292 of WNWK01030258.1, forward strand.
TTATTTCACAGTGACAATAACTGAACCAACAATAAACACAAAAAAAGTATTGTGAATGTTTGAAAGAGCGCGCTGGGTAATGTTCTGTCAAGTGTAAACAACGCTAGACTGGCATCCTGTCCACCTCACAGCGCTTGCGCGGGGCAGGCGGACAGGTCTGGTACGGTTCACTACACGAGTAAATGTTTGCTACATGAAAAAAATATTTTGCGAAAAAAGCGTTCGTTACACGATTTGTTCGCTATATGGAGCGTTCGTTAGTCAGGCTTCCACTGTAAATCTATCTTTAAGGCCCCCCAAATTTTTTTTTCAAACTTCTGGGTTTCTCGAATGGATTAATTGAATTTCCATTATTTCTTATGGGGAAAATGGTTTCAGTTTTCATGTGTTTCAGTTTTAGTGCATCCCTCAGGAATGGATTAAGCCCGAAAACGGAGGGTTGGCTGTATAGATTTAGCCGGACACGGGGAATGTCAGAGATTTTGGCTCTGGTATTGTGCCTATGGGTCCTGTCACAACTAAGTGGTACCTCGAATTCGATGGTCCCCAAAATCCCTTTTATGTAAGTTTATTTTTTAAATGCTTTTGTAAGTATATTTTTGGGGTGTAAAAGGACTAGTCTATTTTACATTATTCCTTATGGGATAAATTCGTTTGGTAATGGCACTTGAACAGCATTCTCGAACGAAAATATCGTAACTCAGGTACCACTGTATCAAGAAAGCATTTTAGTTCAGGGTTAATATTGGAATTTATGGTTCTGTACATGTAGGTTGCACAGTAGTAAGTGTGGATGTTTTGAACAGTGAGTAAATTTAGGTCTTTGAAGAGTGTGGGGGTGTGTTGCCTGGGATTGGATTGCGTGATAATTCTTACTGCAACTTTTTGTCGAGTTAATATTGGTTTTAGGTGGGTTGTTGCTGTTGATCCCCAAGCACATATGGCATAGGTGAGGTAGGGATAGATGAGTGAATAGTATAATGTGAGTAGGGCTGATTGCAGTACATAGTAACGTATCACTACCAACCACTACCACCCTCAACCATCACAACCACTACCACCCTCTACCACCATCACTGGCACCATCACAACCACTACCACCCTCTACCACCACCACTTTCATATTTTTCTGCAATCTTTTTCTTAACTCTTAAACTGTCCACACGTAGATCTACGTTCACTCACGCACTGCTCCAAATATTTTGAAAAAAAAAAAAAAAATCGTTTTTTTTTTTTAAAATTGAAGAGCGCATTTTTATAAACAGGATAGGCTAAAAAAATTTTTAGGGCCAGTACTTACCGAGATATAAGCCCGACAAGTTGGTGCTGGATGCTCACATGACGGCAACAACAAGTCCTGCCGCTTGCAGAAGTAATGCCGATATACTTTTTTTTCTAGTTTTTATTTTATTTTATACAATTTTTATGTTCTGGTAATTACAATTTATAATAGTTCTTGTGATTTCATAGCCAATCTTTGTTCTAACACTAATATTAGGTACTGAAATAGTACTCAAATAGTCACAATGACACCAACAGGTGAACAATTTCACCTGCCTTGGTCATTACTATTGTCTATAAATATATACAAAGTATTTATAGGTCCCAGCAATGTTTTAGACATCCTGGAGTATATATGAAACTCCTTGAAGAATGGTGTTATGACAATTGTCAGATAACTACTGATAAGACAGTGACATTGATGAATGAATGTGTGCAAGGAACCCTTGCTTTGTTTTCACTGTCTGTATCTGTCTATCTATCTATCTGTCTATCTATCTGTCTGTCTATCTATGTTTCTATCTATCTGTCTAGCTCGGCTTATCTGTCTTTGTTTGCCTGCCTATGTTGCCTGGAGTATAATATGAAACTCCTTGACTAATGGTGTTATGACAAGTGTCAGATAACACTGACACAATGACATTGATGAATGAATTGGAAGGAACCCTCGCTTTGTTTTCACTGTATCTGTCTATCTATCTGTCCATCTGTCTATCTGTCTGTGTCTCTGTCTAGCTCTGCTTATCTGTCTTTCTGTCTGCCTGTGTGTGCCTGGAGTATATGAAACTCCTTCAAGAATGGTGTTATGACAAGTGTCAGATAACACTGTCTAGCTCTGCTTATCTGTCTTTCCAGTCTCGCCTGTGTGTGTATCTTTCCGTCTGCCTGTGTGTGTGTGTGTTCTTTCCATCTGCTTGTCTCAGTCTGAGTGCGGCTCGTAAGCCAACAGGTATACGCGATGCAGAAGTGACAATGCGTATTACTTGCCAGTCATGCGTATTATGTCTTATATGTACAAGCATTGTATAGGACTTTGCCTGGAATTTTTGGGGGTTTTTCCCCCGGGGGTTTTAAAAATAGGATCTTTTTACTTATTTGAAAAAGTGAGAAAAAAATAAAATTAAAAAAATTTTTAAAAAGGGGGTTTTCCCCCAAAAAAAAATTTTTTTCCCCCCCAAAAAAAAGTTTTTTTAAAATTCCCTTAAAAAAAACGAAAAAATTTTTTTTTCCAAAGGGGAAATTTTTTTTTTAAAATAGGGGGAGGCCCCTTTTAAAACCCCAAAATTACCTTAAAAAAAACAAAAAAAAAATTTTTTCCCCTTTAAAAAAGGGTTTTTTTTGGGGAATTGTAAAAAGGGGGGGGGTCCACTGGGGGGGGGTAGAAGTTTTAAAAGAAAACAGGGAATAGGAAAAAATTTTATTTAAAAGCAAAATTTTAAACAAATATTTGAAAAGAAAATTTGTGGGCTTTTGAGAAAAATGGAAAATTTGAATAGGAAGATTTGAATAGAAAATTTTAAAACCCCCAAAATTTTAAAAAGGATTTTAAAAAAGAAAATTTTGACAGAAAATTTTAAACAGTAAGCACAGAAAAAAGCCCCAAAAAAGTAAGCCAAAAATTCCGGGAAAAGCAAGAACATAAAAAAGGAACATTCGAAGGCCACCGGCCCCTTCAAAGGAGCAAAGGGGGAAAACCCCCCCAAAAATTTGAAACCCAAAACCCCCCTAAAAAGGGGCAATCCTTAAAAAGGAGCAAGCATTTCCCCCCAAATTCACAAGCTTTGTAGGTCCAATCACATAAACCCCCGGCCCCTCAAGTATTTAAAATTTTTTATTTTTAAATTTTTCTTATAAGGAAAAAAATTTAAAACAAATTTTTGAATCAGTAATCCCTTTGGGGGTTTTCCAAAATTATTATCCAGCCCCATAAAAAAACCTTTGTGCTCCCACAAAAAGGTTAACCTTTAAAAAGGGGGCCCAAAAAATTTTTAAAATCGCACATAGGCGCAACCCCTTCTAGGGGGGGCGGCTTTTTGGTGGCCCCTAAATTTTTAAGGAATTTAAAAATCCGTTATCAAACCTTCCCGGAAAAAAATCAAAAAATTCAAACGTAAAATTTTTCGTTTTTACAAAATTTAAAGGGGTTAAAATTTTAAACGTGTTTCTTAACTTTTTTTGCCCCCAAAGGGGGGGGCATAGAAGTTTCTTTCCCGTGGGGGCTTATTTTTAAAATTTTTAAAACACAAAAACAAATGGAAAATAAACCCCTTTTGAAGGGAGGGGGGTGGTCAAATTTTTTTTTTAAACAAAACCAAAAATTACCTTTTTTTCCGGGGAAAGGGGGGGGTTTTTTTCCCCCCGCGAAAGGGGGCCCCCGGGGAAAATTTTGGGGGGGGGCGCTGAAAAACCCCAAAATTATGAAACAAGATGCCGTGAAATTGGGGGACTGTTTTTTTGCTTTTATTTGGGTCACGAAAAACCAAAACCCCCCAGGGGGTTGAGAAAAAGGGTAAAAATTTTAAAAGGGGGAAAAATTTTTTGCGATTTTTAAATTTTTTAAAAATTTCTGGATGTTTTTTGGGTTTTTTTAACTGTTCTCCCCCTTTGTGGTTTGGGGGGAACCCCCTTTTATTTTAATAAAAGTTTGGAAAAGGAAAAAAAATTTTTTCCCCCGGTTTGGAAAATTTTAAGGGGGTAAAAACCCCCGGTTTTCTAAAAATTTTTGGAACCCTTAAAATTCAATTTTTCTTTTTTGTAAATAAAAAAGGGGTCATAAAAAAAATGTTGGCCCGCAAATTGGGGAAACCCGCAAAGGGCTTGATTTTAAAAAAAAAAAGGTTTTCATAAGGTTTTTACGGTTTTTGTGGACCCCCAATTTTTTTTAAAAATTCCAAAATTTCCCCCTTTTTTTGTAAGTTTATTTTTGTTTTAATTTCTTTTTTTAAAAAGGGGGGTTTTTTGGGGGGCTAAAAAGGAAATTTAAAAAAAATTTAAAAATTCAAAAAATTTTGGGAAAAAAACCCCCAGGAAGGATTTTTTCAGATTCGAGGAAAAAAAAAAGGGGGAAACCGAGGGGG
>WNWK01030259.1:0-23648 GCA_009830355.1 Cherax destructor
ATAAGTCTAAAGAAAACATAAGTAAATATTTGAAATAGAATAAATATTGATTAAATTCTTTAAGTTTATTTTAAATAATTAATATTTAAAATATGATTTATAATTTTATGATTTAATTTAAAAATATAAATATTAAAATATAAAATTTTATTGATTATTTTAGATTTGAATATTTTTAAAAATTTATAAATTCCAAGAAAACATAAATTTTCTTCTTCATAAATTCAATTGCAGTAGAAATTCATTTAAATGTGAAAATTAATTTTTAGCTAAAAAGGTTGCAGAAAACCTCAAACCGTCTAAACTGAAAATGCAATAAACATTTAGCAATTTTCTGACTTATGTTTCATGTATTTTAAATATGAAATATTAAAATTTGATTTATGATTAGATTTTAAATATAAATAATTTAAATATTAAATGTATAAACTTATTTTATTGATTTAATTTAAGATTTTAGGATTTGAAACTTTTTAGAAATATACCTTGTAATTCCTAAAGAAAATCATAAATTTTGCTTACTTTTCCCATAAATTTCAATTGCAGTAGAATCTTTAAAAGGTGAATTAAGTATTTTGTAAATGAGTTTGAACATCAAACCGCTTAAAATCAAATATATAATCGATTTTAAATTTTCTACTTTAATGTTCATGTATTTCGAAAATAATATAAATATTCATAAAAATATTGATTTTTAGATTTTATGATTTTAAATATGTAAATAATTAAATATTAAAATGCTATAAAACTTATTTTATTGATTTGACGATTAAGGCATTTTCAGATTTTGAATATTTTAGATAAATATACCTATTCACTTTTTCTAATTTATTCGAAATTCATTTAAAAGTGTGAAAATTAAGTATTTTAGCTAAAATGAGTTTTCCAGAAAACTCAAACCTCTAAAACGTCGAAATATAATAAAATACGATTTTACATTTTTCTGATTTTTAATGTTTCATGTATTTTTGAAAATAATATGAAATATTCTAAATTAATATTGATTTTTATATTTTAAAATGATTTTAAAATATTAAATAATTAATAAAATGATTTTATTGATTTTTTTCATTTTAGATTTTAGGATATCATTTTTGAAAAATACTTTAGATAAAAAAATATAAATTCTTAAAATCATAAATTTTTCTAAAATTCAATTAAATTGAAAATTAAATTAAAAAGATTTTGCAAAAAATTTTACCGAAGCATAAACGTCTAAAATCAAAATAATAACATTTTTGACATTTTCTGATTTTATGTTATATTTTGAAATAATATAAATATTTTTATATTTTTATAGATTTTTAAAAATTTAAATAATAATAAATTTAAAAAATGCTATAAAACTGATTTTATTGCATTTTTGCATTCAAAGCATTTTCAAGGATTTTCGAAAACTTTTTTAGATAAAATATACCTATAAGTAACTTCCTAAAAATCATAAAATTTTCTTATTCATTCCCATAAATTCAATTGCAGTAGAAATTCTATTTAAAAGTGTGAAAATGTAAGTATTTTAGCTAAAAATGAGTTTTGCAGAAAAGCACTCAAACCGCTCTAAAACGTCGAAATATGCAATAAAATACGATTTTAGCACATTTTTCTGAGCTTTAATGTTTCATGTATTTTTGAAAATAATATGAAATATTCTATAAAAATATTGATTTTTATAGATTTTTAATGGGATTTTTAAAAATATGTAAATAATTATAAATATTCAAAAATGCTATAAAACGTTATTTTATTGCATTTTTGACGATTCAAGGCATTTTCAGGATTTTCGGAAAAACTATTTTTTAGATAAAATATACCTATAGTAAGCTTCCTAAAAGAAAATCATAAAATTTTGCTTACTTTTCCCATAAATTTCAATTGCAGTAGAAATTCTATTTAAAAGTGTGAAAATCTAAGTATTTTAGCTGAAAATGAGTTTTGCCAGAAAAGCACTCAAACCGCTCTAAAACGTCGAAATATGCAATAAAATACGATTTTAGCACATTTTTCTGAGCTTTTTAATGTTTCATGTATTTTTCGAAAATAATATGAAATATTCTATAAAAATATTGATTTTTATAGATTTTTAATGGGATTTTTAAAAATATGTAAATAATTAATAAATATTCAAAAATGCTATAAAACGATATTTATTGCATTTTTTGACGATTCAAGGCATTTTCAAGGATTTTCTGGAAAAACTATTTTTTAGATAAAATATACCTATAAGTAAGCTTCCTAAAAGAAAATCATAAAATTTTGCTTACTTTTCCCATAAATTTCAATTGCAGTAGAAATTCTATTTAAAAGTGTGAAAATGTAAGTATTTTAGCTAAAAAATGAGTTTTGCCAGAAAAGCACTCAAACCGCTCTAAAACGTCGAAATATGCAATAAAATCGATTTAGCACATTTTCTGAGCTTTTAATGTTTCATGTATTTTTCGAAAATAATATGAAATATTCTAAAAAATATTGATTTTATAGATTTTAATGAGATTTTTAAAAATATGTAAATAATTTAATAAATATTAAAAATGCTATAAAACGTTATTTTATTGCATTTTTGACGATTCAAGGCATTTTCAAGGATTTTCGGAAAAACTATTTTTTAGATAAAATATACCTATAGTAAGTTCCTCATAAATTCAATCATAAATTTTGCTATCTTTTAAAAGTGAAAATGTAAGTATTTAGCTAAAAATGAGTTTTGCCAGAAAGCACTCAAACCTCTCTAAAACGTCGAAATATGCAATAAAATACGATTTTAGCACATTTTTCTGATCTTTTTAATGTTTCATGTATTTTCGAAAATAATATGAAATATTCTATAAAAAATATTGATTTTTATAGATTTTTAATTGGATTTTTTAAAAATATGTAAATAATTAATAAATATTCAAAAATGCTATAAAACTTATTTTATTGCATTTTTGACGATTAAGGCATTTTCAAGGATTTTCTGAAAAACTATTTTTAGATAAAATATACCTTAGAGTAAGCTTCCTAAAAGAAATCATAAAATTTTGCTTACTTTTCCCATAAATTTCAATTGCAGTAGAAATTCTATTTAAAAGTGTGAAAATGTAAGTATTTTAGCTGAAAAATGAGTTTTGCCAGAAAACCACTTAAACCGCTCTAAAACGTCGAAATATGCAATAAAATACGATTTTAGCACATTTTTCTGAGCTTTTTAATGTTTCATGTATTTTTCGAAAATAATATGAAATATTCTATAAAAATATTGATTTTTATAGATTTTTAATGGGATTTTTAAAAATATGTAAATAATTAATAAATATTCAAAAATGCTATAAAACTTGATTTTATTGCATTTTTTGACGATTAAGGCATTTTCAAGGATTTTCTGAAAAACTATTTTTTTAGATAAAATATACCTTGAGTAAGCTTCCTAAAGAAAATCATAAAATTTTGCTTACTTTTCCCATAAATTTCAATTGCAGTAGAAATTCAATTTAAAAGTGTGAAATGTAAGTATTTTAGCTGAAAAATGAGTTTTGCAGAAAAAACTCAAACCGCTCTAAAACGTCGAAATATGCAATAAATACATTTTAGCACATTTTCTGATTTTAATGTTCATGTATTTTTCGAAATAATATGAAATATTCTTAAAAATATTGATTTTATAGATTTTAATGGATTTTTAAAAATATGTAAATAATTAATAAATATTCAAAAAAGCTATAAAACGATATTTTATTGCATTTTTTGACGATTCAAGGCATTTTCAGGATTTTCTGAAAAACTATTTTTAGATAAAATATACCTATGAGTAAGCTTCCTAAAGAAAATCATAAAATTTTGCTTACTTTTCCCATAAATTTCAATTGCAGTAGAAATTCTATTTAAAAGTGTGAAAATGCAAGTATTTTAGCTAAAAATGAGTTTTGTCAGAAAAGCATCAAACCGCTCTAAAACGTCGAAATATGTCATAAAATGCGATTTTAGCACATTTTTCTGAGCTTTTTAATGTTTCATGTATTTTTCGAAAATAATATGAAATATTCAATAAAAATATTGATTTTTATAGATTTTTTATGGGATTTTTTAAAAATATGTAAATAATTTATAAATATTAAAAAATGCTATAAAACGTTATTTTATTGCATTTTTTGACGATTCAACGCATTTTCAAGTTTTCGGAAAAACTATTTTTTTAGATAAAATATACCTATGAGTAAGCTTCCTAAAAGAAAATCATAAAATTTTGCTTACTTTTCCCATAAATTTCAATTGCAGTTTAAATTCTATTTAAAAGTGTGAAAATCTAAGTATTTTAGCTGAAATATGAGTTTTACCAGAAAAGCACTCAAACCGCTCTAAAACGTCGAAATATGCAATAAAATACGATTTTAGCACATTTTTCTGAGCTTTTTAATGTTTCATGTATTTTTGGAAAATAATATGAAAAAATTCTAAAAATTTGATTTTTATAGATTTTTAATGGATTTTAAAAAAAATGTAAATAATTTATAAATATTAAAAAATGCTATAAAACTTATTTTATTTTTGCCCCATTTAGGCATTTTCAAGGATTTTTGGAAAAACTATTTTTTAGATAAAATATACCTTGGGTAAGTTCCTAAAGAAAATCATAAAATTTCTTACTTTTTCCATAAATTTCAATTGCAGAGAAAATTTCCTATTACATGGAGTTGTCCCACAACTGCTAAAAACAACAGACATAGCACCACTCCACAGAGAGGGCAGTAAAGCAATAACAAAGAACTACAGACTGATAAGCATGCTATCCCACTTAATATAAATCTTTTAAAGGGTTCTCAGAAGTAAGATCACCACCCATCTAGATACCCATCAGTTACACAAAACAGGGGCAGCATGGGTTTAGAGCAGGGCTGACTCCTGTCTGTCCCAGCTACTGGACCACTATGACAAGGATGCTCTAGAAGACAAACAAAATGCAGATGTAATATACACAGACTTTGCAAAAGCCTTTGACAAGTGTGACCACGGTGTAATAGCACACAAAATGCGTGATAAAAAGGAATAAGCAGGAAAAGTTGGTAGATGGATCTATAATTTCCTAACAAATAGAACACAGAGTAGTAGTAAACAGTAAAGTCTGGCGGCTACGGTGAAAAGCTCTGTTCAGGGCTGTACTCGGTCCCATCTTGTTCCTCATCCTCATATCTGACATAGACAGGGATATTAGCAACAACAGGACCTTGTCTTCTTTGCAGATGGCTCCCGAATTTGTATGACAGTGTCCTACATTGAAGACACCGCAAGACTCCAGGCGGACATAAATTAAGTCTTTAAATGGACCGCAGAAAACAATATGAAATTCAATGATGAGAAATTTCAATTACTCCGATATGGAAAATGTGAGGAAATTAAAACTACATTAGAGTATAAAACAAAATTCCAACCACACAATGAAGCGAAAAACTAATGTAAAAGACCTGGGAGTGATCATGTTTGGAAGATCTTGCCTTCAAAGACCATGGCATTGTATTAATCACATCTGCTAGAAAAATGACAGGATGGATAATGAGAACCTTTAAAACTAGGGATGCCAAGCCCATGGGGACACTCTTTAGGGTGTGCTTGTTCTATCTAGGCTGGAATATTGCTGCACACTAACAGCACCTTTCAAGGCAGGTGAAGTGCCGACCTAGAAAATGTACAGAAATTAGCCACAGCACACACACAGTAAAGAAACACCTCAATTACTGAGGCATTGAAGTTCCTAAGCCTGTACTCCCTAGAATGCAGGCGGGAGGTACATGATTATATACGCATGGAAAATCTTAGAGTTAGTACCAAACTTGCATACGAAAATCACTCCCTGTGAAAGCAAAAGACTCAGCAGACGATGCAACATTCCCCCAATGAAAAGCAGGGGTGCCACTAGCGTGATAGAGACAACACAATAAGGGTCAGGGGGCCAAGACTGTTCAACCTTGCTCCCAGCATACATAAGGGGATTACCAATAGATCCTAGCTGTCTTCAAGCGGGCACTGGACAAGCACCTAAAGTCAATACCTGACCAGCGGGCTGTGGCTTGTATGTCGGTTTGCGTGCAGCTAACAGTAACAGCCTGGTTGATCAGACCCTGACCCACCATGAGGCCTGGTCCCAGACCGGGCCGCGGGTTGGTCTTGACCCGGAGCCCTCTCCAGGTATACTCCAGGTATGTTGCTTTAAAGAAGCATTTCAGTTTCTTATTAAATATTTTATAATTTCGAAAATTAATTTCCATTACAGTGGACCCTCAGCTATTCGAACACTCAAACTCACCCTCATTCAGAGATGCTGTTAAAGTGCTGTTACTAGACAATTTATTCCCATAAGGAATGATGTAAATTAGATTAGTCCATTTCAGACCCCCAAAAAATACACTTATATAAGCACTTACAATAATAAACTTACATAAGAAAGGGTGAGTTTTGGAGTGTTCGAATAGCTAGGGTCCACTGTATTTAATGGTGCTTTGTTGATATTTGTTAGAAGAGGTGGGTGGTTATCCATTATTTTCTTCTGGTCTTTTACTCTACTTTTCCTCACTTAGCTGTGACTTGACAATGGTCCAGGATGGATCAAAAATGTCATAAGTTTTCCCTTATGAAGTACCTGTTATTTGTGTATTGGCTGTAGAATTTGTTATTTCATACTTAAATGGGATTTTTAGCAAAATTATTTTACTCTGCGGTATTTTAAATAACTATTCAGATCTATTTTTAGGCCTGGTCACCCTACCACTATGTTGTAATGTACATTTTAGTACACCTTTAAGTAGGTACAAAGGATTCTTCAGCAGTTTAACAGGGATTTTTTTTTGTGGGCAAGGGGCAGAAAGATAGAGGGAGAGACCAAGGAAGCATGCAATGCATATACAGTGGAACCCCGGTTATTGAAAAAATTAGTACGAAGCCTGCTCCAAGTGCTCATTGCAGGCAATTTACTTCCTTAAGAAAAATGTCATTTAGGTTGAGTCTATTTCAGACCCCCAGAAATACACTTCCACAAGCTTACAATATTATACTTACATAATTGCACGATTTCCGAGGTTTTCGTTAACGGGGTTTCCATTGTACGTAATATTTTTTTATTAGTACAGTGGTACCTCTTTCTTACGAGGCAGCTCCCAACTTCCGAACAATTATGCCAAATAAAACTGAATATTCATCAGGACTGTTTATTAACCCTTTCAGGGTCCAAGGCCATTTTGGAAGGGTGCACCAGTGTCCAGAACTTAACCCTTAAACTGTCCACAGGTGAATATCACGTTTGCACGCGTACTGCTCCGAACGTAGATCTCGTTATTTTCAAATGTTTTTGAAAACCTTGCCTGATAAGCCTGAGTTGCCTAGAGATTAGAGAATGGGTCTGTGTGCACTCTGTGTGTGTAGTATTATTACAAAATGTTGAAATGACAAACAAAATGCACTCTTCATTTAAAGAAAAAGATCTTATTTTTTCTCAAAATATTCCAGTCAGCTACGCGAGTGAACGTATGTCTACGTGTGGACAGTTTAATTAGTACTTTAACTGTCCACACGTGAATCACGATTCACTGGCGCACTGCCCGAGTATTAAAAAAATCATTTTTAAATGAAAGCACATAAACAGGATAGGCTTCAAAAAATAATTTTAGGGCCAGTACTTACCGAGATATAAGCCCGCCAAGTTGGTGCTGGATGCTCACCTGACGGCAACATCAAGTCCTGCCGCTTGCAGAAGTATTGCTGATACTTTTTCTAGTTTTTATTTTAATTTATATAATTTTATGTTCTGATAATTACAATTTATAGTTCTTGTGATTTCAGGCAATCTTTGTTCTAACACTAATATTAGGTATGAAAATAGTACTCAGTCACAATCACACCAACAGGTGAACATATTCACCTGCCTTTGTCATTACTATTGTCTATAAATATATACGAAGTATTTATAGGTCCCAGCAATGTTTAGACATCCTGGGTATATATGAAACTCCTTGAAGAATGGTGTTATGACAATTTGTCAGATAACTACTGATAAGGCAGTGTCATTGATGAATGAATGTGTGCAGGGAACCCTCGCTTTGTTTTCACTGTCTGTATCTGTCTATTTATCTGTCTGTCTATCTATCTGTCTGTCTATCTGTCTATCTATCTATCTGTCTATCTATCTATCTGTCTGTCTATCTATCTGTCTATCTCTCATGTGTCTGCTATACACAATCTGTCTGTGTCTATCTGTCTAGCTCTGCTTATCTGTCTTTCTGTCTGTCTGAGTATGTGCCTGGAGTATAATATGAAACTCCTTGAAGAATGGTGTTATGACAAAGTGTCCGAATACTGACAGTCCATTGACATTGATGAATGTGAGCAGGGAACCCTCGCTTTGTTTTCACTGTCTGTATCTGTCTGTCTATCTGTCTATATCTGTATCAGTCTCAGAGTGCGGCCGTACGAACAGGTATTATCGATGCAGAAGTGACATGACAAACGTAAGTCATGCTTATTATTTTTTATATCTACAAGCATTGTATAGCACTCTGCCGGGAAATTTTTTGGGTTACCCTAGGTGTGAAATTGTGAGAGATAAGTCTATCTGGGACACCGCCACTAGCAATAAACAAACTCCCAGGAGTTGACAGACTCGTATAATTTTACCGCAGTCATTCCTTTAAGGTATGTGAAAATTTTTCCCGCTCCTGGCCACACCGGTACCTTCAATATCCTCGTTTTCCCCCTGCACTCTGGACCAGTATCAATAAATCTGAAGATCATGTATTATAATTATATTACGTTAAATTTAAGTGGACTGTATGGGTTGTTAAACAACTGACCCACTCAGGAGAAGAGATAGAGTACAGACACCCTAAATTCTCATGACCCACTCACCTAATTAACAGCATCATAGCGGTGTATCGTAGATCGTTGCCCCTAGCTAAAGTACATCTACTTGGTAACAATATCATTCCCAATAACAAAGTTGCAGCAGAGTACTTAGCTTTAGATGGGTCGTTCCGTTGTTGACGTCCTGGAAATCTGATTCGTCGCGATGGTTGGTGTCTCGTCGAGTCAAGGAAGGGTAATTTCCGTACCTCTTATACGCCACGAGACTGAGCGTTCGTTAACATGTGGTTGGTCGGGGTAGCGAATCAGATCCTGCACTAATCCGACCGTTTGTACTGTTTATAAGTATAACTTTACATTCGTATCCTGGCAATGCCCCCCTAGTTTATCCAAATTTACAGTCTCGATATGAATTTGAGTAGATAACTGCTGATATGTTAGTTCATTTCAATCACATCCAATATGGCGGTGGGGCATGGCGTACCCAAGCCAGATTCGCTCGATGCAATCACCGGATTATTTACAACTCGGTTTCACTATATTCCATTTCCCACAGTTCATCGAATATATTACAGTCTCTTCTAAGATGAACTCCCCCCATCAGGGTACGACTTTATCCTGCCGTATGGTCACTTCACTCAGTTCAAATAGGCCTATGACGCGTCACTCGCCCCGGGGGCACCTTATTTCACAATTATTGTCCGATTACTGGACCTCCTGGACCGGTGTCCCACTCGATATTCCCCCCGTCCCGGATATTCCTCCATTACGAAAGGAGGTAATTAATCCGATTTGGTGGGTGGAATCTCCAGAATTGTTGCCATGTCACCTGGAATCGGCGGTGGCTCCTGTTCACTCTCCGCCTATTCCCCTCTCTCCCCCTCCTGCCCAGCTGCCCAGGCATCTCGCGCATGCGTGTCAATTCGTTGGTTCTTTTCAGTTAATGTTAAGCCACCAGCAACACATGAATGATATCTATTCATATTGGAAAGTTTATCAATTACAACTTTCGGAAAATACCAATATTTTCCACATGGTTTAAATTTTCACTATATATAATAACTGTACTAATATTTACATGTGAGAGAGAGACAAAAGAGAGAAAATTACGAAAATATATATAGATAGACAGAGATATAGGACAGATAGATATAGACAGAGAGATAGACAGATATATAGACAGATATATAGACGGAAAAATAGACAGATATATAGACAGATATAGACATAGATATAGACAGCCAAAGCCTGCCAGCCTGCCGGGGAAAACATAACAACATAAGAAAGGGAAAACCGGGAGGCCTACTGGCCGGAGCAAGTCCATGTCACCCCCTGGCTTAGACCAATGACCCACCTAGTCAGGTCACATCCTCTGAAGGAAGGAGCATGGCATCAGACCTAGTAGCACAAGCTGTGGTCCAACTCACACCCACCCCACCCATGTATTTATCAACCTTTTTTACTTTCCTCTTATAAAGGAATGCGAATACATCGGAATCCCCAGTGTTTTATGGGCTGCAGAAAACAATATGAAGTTAATGATGAGAAATTTCAATTTCAATAGGAAAACGTGGGAAATTAAAATCTCTCGGAGTAAAAACTAATTCCAACCACACAATAGAGCGCTAATGTCAAAGACCTGGGAGTGATCATGTCAGAGGATCTCATTGGACCTACAAAGTAGCATTGCATCTGCTCGAAAAATGACAGGATGGATAATGAGAACCTTCAAAACCAGGGATGCCAAGCCCATGTTGACACACAAATCGCTTGTTCTATCTAGGCTAGAATATTGCGCACACTAACGGCACCTTTAAAAGGGGTGTTGCTGACCTTGAAAATGTGCAGAGAACCTTCACCGCACGCATAAGTGCGATAAACCACCTCAACTACTGGGAATGCTTGAAGTTCCTAAACCTGTACTCTCTAGAACGCAGGCGGGAGAGATACATTATTATATACACATGGAAAATCCTCGAGGGCTTAGTACCAAACTTGCACACAAAAATCACTCCTACGAAAGCAAAAGACTCGGCAGGCGATGTAACACCCCACCAATGAAGAGCAGGGGTGCCACTAGCACGTTGAGGGACAACACAATAAGTGTCAGGGGCCCAAGATTGTTCAACTGCCTCCCAGCATACATCAGGGATTACCAACAAACCCCTGGCTGTCTTAAAGCAGGCACTGGACAGGCACCGTCGGTCCCTGACCAGCCGGGCTGTGGTTGTACGTTGGACTGCGTGGGGCCAGCAGTAACAGCCTGGTTGATCAGGCTCTGGTCCAACAGGAGGCCTGGTCACGGACCGGGCTGCGGGCGTTGCCCCCTGGAATTCTCTCCAGGTAGACTCCAGGTAGACACTGCTCTAGCTGGAGCTAAATTGAACTGGTGCTCCCACAAGGTACTAAGTGGTCCAGGTTTTTTTTAATACTGCGCACACTGGGGGTGCAGACCCATTCTCTCACCCCCAGGCGACTCAGGCCTCTTGCACTAAATTTGAAGGAATAAAAATAAAACGTAGATCTACGTTCGGAGCAGTACGCGTCAACGTGTATACGTTTGGATATTAAAGGGTTTAAAGGGGTTTAAAAAAAAAAAAAATCTTATTTTTCTTATGAAATCGTAGAGAATCTTTTTCTGAAGGTAATAAAACAAAAGTACGAAATTTTATTGAAAATTGACAAAATTATGCTCCAAATTTTGATGTGTAAACTATATATGCATCGGTGATTTTGCCGACTTTGACTAACATTTTAGGCCAATTACATTATTCCAGTCAACCAAATTCTCAGCTATTTCACTAGTATTACTTCTATTTTATCGATTGAGCACAAAAAATTGCCCAGTCAACTATTTCAACTACAAAATAAAGTGATTGGAAATTGTAATTTAGCCAATTTAACTCAAAGTTCAAAATATTCCAATTTCAAAATAGGGTGCAGAATAAACAATGCAGGCATTCCTGGCACTAAACTAACATTTCCTCTGTTCATTAGTTACGGTTTCAGTCTTTACATATGAATTCCATTTTTATTTTTTTATTCACATAATGAGTTTTTATTCAAACCAAAAAATGGAAGATTTACTGTTATGCAATATTGTAATACTTGTACAAATAATATCACCACATTTGTGAACGTATATTAAACCCACCAGCTGGCGCGTATTAGACGTGTGAGGTCATTTGTTTACTCTTGAACATTGGCAAAAATTTAACATTTCCACTATTTTGAGCTCAGTTTCAAGCCATTTCCAGTACTAAAACCAATCAAAATCATCTCTATATCTGTAATATATCTTCCATTCTATCAAATGGGACCAAGAAATCGCAAATACAACTATAAAAAGTATACGAAAAAACACTGCAAAGTCGCTGTTTTAATAAAAAATTACGGTTTCAGTTTTTTCCTCTCATTATGCACTGTGTGCTGCAGAATTTGTTTTATGTGGTGCACACTTACCACATAGATGTATTGTCTCATATCTAGGCCCAAATTTACCGCTCTAAGCTTATCTGAGTGAGCTGAGCTCATGACGTAGAACTACGGTTTGGACCCTGAACTCAAAGCCGTAGAACTACGGCACGGACCCTGAAAGGGTTAAACTTTGAAAGGAATTTGACACTGTCAACAACAGCAAATTTTTTTATTAAAATTATATTTTTTATATTAACAACAAACTAGTCATATGCTTACTGAAACATTAAGCACTCATCTTCATTATACAACTTTATTAAAAAGATGAACTCACTAATAAACACTGACCTAAGGATAAGTGACACCGAACTAGAAAGAAGAAATTATTTTTACTATTTTAAAAAGTTAAATTATTTATTAACAAAGTTGATACCTTTATGTAAAAACCTTAAATACAATTTCACACCTTTTGACAATTCATACAGATCTTGTACATTTACATACTAAAAATTTTTAATAACATTTGTGTCATAAAACACCTCCCACTGTAGACATATGGACACTTTAAGAAGATAGTGAAGAGAATAAAAATCACCATTAGTAATTCTAGTTACATTTCAGACAATGCCCAGAAAAAATTTCCCAAAGAAAAAAGTATGAATACTGAAAGAGGAAAAATAAATGTTAACAAATGTTTATATAATACTTCGTGACTCACCTATTAATATATACATATTTGACACTGTACATTTATTGTAATTGTATAGCTGAGTTTTATAAATTTAAGAAGAAATATACACTAAGTGAAACAATTTAATGAAGAGAAAGTGATAAACGAAATACTGAATGTGTCAAAAAAAAAAAAAAATTCTCCTGAATATTAACTTATTTACATTTAAGAATTATATATCTTTTTGGTCACATGTATAGTGCATGCCACTTTCTGATTATGCAAATAACCTCAAATACAGTGAACCCTCCGTTTGTGTATCTCCATTATGGTGATTTCAGTTTTGGTCAGTTTTTGAGAAATATTACCTTGCTTTGGATGATTACCTCGTTTTCATTCTTGGTACGGAACCTGTCCACCAGTGCCACACACATACAAAGGTCTAAGACCGCCACCCACCACCTCCCACATTCACGCTTGTCACGCAGTGTAGCATTGTTATGCTTGAGTGAACATTATCCCAGGAGTTCATCAAACATTTATTAACAATTCATTGTTTTTGGCCCTTGATTGTGTGTGACTACTAAATAAGTTACCATGGGCCCAAAGAAAGCTCCTAGTGCCAGTTCTTTGGTAAAGAAAGTGAGGAACACAGTAGAACTGAAGAAAGAAATAATAGAAAAATATGATAGTGGTGTACGTATTCCTGAGCTCGCCAGGATATACAAAAAGGCCCCATCAACCATCGGTTCCATTGTGGCGAAGAGAAAAGAAATCACTGAAGCTAATGTTGCGAAAGGGGTGAATACAATAACGAAACAGAGATCACAAACAATGGAAAATATGGAGAAATTGTTGTTGGTGTGGATAAACGAAAAACAGCTAGCAGGTGATAGTGTTGTGCAGTCATTAATTTGTGAAAAAGCAAGGCAGTTGCATACCGATCTTGTCAAGAAAATGCCTGGAACCAGTGCTGATGTTGATGAATTTAAGGCCAGCAAAGGCTGGTTCGAAAAATTCAAGAAGAGAAGTGGCATACACTGTTGTAAGGCATGGTGAGGGTTCCAGTTCAGATAAGCAAGCGGCTGAAAAATTTGTGCGTGAGTTTAAAGAATATGTAGAGGCTGAAAATTTCAAACCCGAACAAGTGTTTAATTGTGATGAAACAGGCCTCTTTTGGAAGAAAATGCCAAGGAGGACCTACATCAAGCAGGAGGAAAAGGCAATGCCAGGAAAGACAAGCTAACTCATATGTTGTGTGGTAATGCTAGTGGGGATTTCAAAGTGAAGCCTTTACTCGTGCATCACTCTGAAAATCCCAGAGTGTTCAAGAGAAATTTTCCTGGAATGGTTTAACCCTTAAACGGTCCAAACGTATATAACGTTCTTACCGCTACTGCCCCGAATATTTTGATTTTTTTTTTTTTTTTATAGAAATGAAGAGTACATTTTTTTAAGTGTTATATGATAAAAAAAAAATCTAGGGTCAGTAGTTACTGAGATATGAGGCGGAGAAGTTGGCACTGGATGCTCACCTGACAGCAACAGGAGTCCTGCCGCTTGCAGAATCGTTGCCGGTATACCTTTTTTCGTTTATTTTATTATTTTATATAATTTTTATGTTCTGATAATTATAATTTACAGTAGTTCTTGTGATTTCATAGCCAATCTTTGTTCTGACAGTAATATTAGGTAATGAAATTGTACTCAAATAATAATAATAATGAGTGCATAATAATAATAAGATAATAATAATAATGATAGTGCATAATAATAATAATAATGATAGTCATAATAATAATAATAATAATAATAATAATAATAATAATAATAATAGTGCATAATAATAATAATGATAATGATAGTGCATAAATAATAATAATAATATTATTATTATTATAATCAAAAGAAGCGCTAAACCACAAGGGTTATACAGCGCGGCAGGGCAGGACAGGATGCAGGGAGAATGGATTGTAAGCGGGAGATGGATGATTAGTAGGGTATGGAGTACAGCAGGATAGTGGATAGTGCAGGGATAGAGGGTAGCAAGAGATCGAGGTAGAAGGGACTGAGGGAGGTGCTAGAGGTATATTTCAGAGTTTGTGTAGTAAGTCAGTTTCTGTCAAAAAGTCAATGAGAGTGTCAGGATTAAAGGAGGGTCCATCAGCAAGAAGGGAAGGTAAAGAAAGGGCCTCAGAGCGAAGACGCCGTTGGAGGTAAATTCTGCGTGTTCGTTGATAAAGTGGACAGTCCAACAGAATATGTCGAACAGACACTGGAACCTGACAATGCTCACAGAGAGGGGCAGGGAGCCTCTCCATGAGATACCCGTGCGTAAGACGAGTGTGGCCAATGCGGAGACGGGAGAGTGTAGTCTCCCAACCTCGACATTGGTGACAAGAAGGAGGCCAGAAACCTATACTCGGTTTAATAGAATGAAGTTTGTTATTTAGCAGGTCAGACCAGCATTGTTGCCAACGGGTCCGTAAAAGGAACACCTCTATATGAAACTGGAAGGTCATGTACTGCTGACCGCACAGCAGTGTCTGCCTGTTCATTGCCCTGTACGTCAACATGCCCAGGGACCCAACAAAAAACAATATCTTTGTGTTTGCTAGAGATACGGCGTAACCAAAGTTGGATACGAAGAACTAGGGGGTGAGGTGTATAAATTATACGGATAGCCTGTAAAGCACTAAGGGAGTCTGAAACGACCACAAATGGTGACACAGGCATAGATGCAATATGGATAAGTGCCACAAGAATGGCATACAATTCAGCCGTAAATATGCTATCCGAGGGTTTTAGATTCCCTCGCACGACGCTGTCCGGAAACACTGCTGCGAATCCGATGCCGTCAGACGACTTTGAACCATCGGTGTACACTGCGATGGCATGGGAATGAGAATGGAAGTGGTCTAGAAAAAAAGAACGAGAAGCCGCCGTAGGTAGGTGGGCTTTCGCACAAGGTAGAGGAATAGACATGAACAGGAGGAACTTCCCAAGGGGGTAGGGGAAAGGGAGATGTCACATGAACATAGAGAGGTGGTAGCTGAAGGGAAGACAGGAGTGAATGTAGACGAAGAGAAAAGGGACGAAGTAAGCAGGGGTGACGAACAAATAAAGAGCGTCTACTAACATCTGTAACAATCCTACACATGGAAGGATTGCGAAGGTCATGAGATCGAACATAATAGCGAATGCAATGTGCATCACGACGATCGGACAAGGATGGAATGTTCGCTTCTACATAAAGGCTCTCAACCGGGGAAGAACAAAATGCACCAACGCATAAGCGTAATCCCTGGTGATGGATGGGATTAAATATGGAAAGAGTGGCAGGGAAGGCCGCCGAATATATCTGGTCACCATAATCGAGTTTTGATAAAATTAGGGCTGAATGTAGACGAAGGAGAGTTCTACGATCAGCCCCCCATGAAAGATGTGTGAGGGTTTTAAGGAGGTTCAGCCGGCTGTGACAAGTTGCCTTAAGAGAGGTAATATGAGGTTTCCAGGACAATCGACGGTCAAACAGGAGGCCGAGAAACCTGACTGTATCCCGTTCTGGAATATGTGAGCCGTATAGGTACAATGGATGATCAAAGACCACTGAACGTCTAGTAAACGTAATTTGATGAGTTTTCACTAGAAAATTTAAACCCGTGAGTGGTGGCCCAATCAGAAACCCGGTTGATGGCATGCTGGAGCGAAACTGCAATGAGGTGACAGTCAGCACCTGCACAAGCAATAGCAAAGTCATCCACATAGAGCGATGACCAAATATTGGATGGGAGAACAGATGCCAGATTATTTATAGCAAGGAGAAAGAGTGTTGTGCTCAGAACACAACCCTGGGGGACACCTTCAGCTTGGACAAATTCCGGGGAAAGTTCAATACTAACCCGGACATGGAAATATCTGTCAGTTAAGAAAGCCTTAAGGAAAAATGGTAGATTGCCTCGGAGGCCTAAGGAGTGGGCCTGGGTCAAGATATTATACTTCCAAGTTGTGTCATAAGCCTTCTCAAGATCGAAAAAAATGGCAATAACCGAGTGGTTATTGGCAAAGGCATTACGAATATACGTATCCAAGCGCAGTAAGGGGTCAATGGCAGAATGGCCCTTACGAAAGCCATATTGACTAGTGGAGAGACTACTATGAGTCTCTAAATACCACATCAAACGTCTATTAACTAGACGTTCCATCACCTTGCAAACTGCACTGGTAAGAGCGATGGGACGGTAGTAGGAGGTATCATGTCCCGTAGTACCCGGTTTGCAAAAAGGGAGAACAATAGCAGACTTCCACAGTTGGGGAATAACTCCTTGCGACCATATAAGATTAAAGAGTCGTAAGAGGACAATAAGAGCAGACTGATGTAAATGCTGTAGCATACGAATATGTATGCCGTCTGGCCCAGCTGCCAATGATCGGCAAGCAGAGAGTGTTGCCTCCAGTTCTTGAAGGGTAAAAGGCACATTATAAGATTCTTCTCTGAGAGAAGAAAAATCTAAGGGCTTTAACTCGCTGGCAGACTTAGAAGAAAGGAACGAGGGGCAGAGATGGAGCCCCTGAGAAATTTGGACCAGATGATTACCAATTTCAGTGGCAACGGCAAGAGGGTGTGCTATATCGACACCGGAAACCTGAAGAACAGGAGCCGGGTCGGGGGAGAATTTACCACTCAATTTCCGCACTTTCTTCCAGACTGCACTCACTGAGGAAGCCGAAGTGACCGTAGAAACGTAATCTCGCCAGCAAGTGCATTTAGCATCATGTATGACAAGGCGAGCAATTGCTCTCTTCTGCTTAAAATCAAGGAGTCTCTCTGTGGTTCTGTTATACCGATACCTGCCCCCCGCAGCGCGTTTCAAACGTACTGCCCGAGCACAAGCAGGAGACTACCAAGGCACACACTTCTGAGAATGCTTGCCCGAGGTTTGGGGGGATAGAATGTGAAGCTGCCGTGAAGACGGAAGACGAAAAGAGATGTAAAACCTCATCAATGGAGGAGGAGGAAGGAACCTCATGAAAGGCAGTAAGATGTGCGTAAAGGTCCCATTTCGCCCGGTCAAATTGCCAGTGTGGGCTACGAGGAGGTGGAGAATACGAAGGGGACCTAAGGATGATTAAGAAATAATGGCTATCATGTAAGTCCGGGAGGACAGACCAGGTGAAGTCGAGGACAGTTGATGAAGAGCAGATGGAAAGATCGATGCAGGAGAAAGAATGAGTTCGGGGATCAAAATGGGTAGGAGTACCCGTATTTAAAACATGGAGGGGGAGAGAAGCAAGAAATGCCTCCAACTGAATGCCACGGGAGTCACAGTCGACCCTCCCAAAGAAAATGGTGTGCGTTAAAATCGCCAAGTAATAGAAGGGTGGCGGCAAGGAAGAAACCAGAAAATCAACATTGGGATAGACAATGCTCGGAAGGGGAGAGATATAAAGAACGAGTGTTACCACTTATTCAAGTGGATACGGGCTGCGGTGTAATGTAAGAAGAATGAACATAGAGCTGATGGTATGGAACACCAGTGCGTATAAGAAAAGCACTTTCGTTAAAGGTTCCATCGGAAAAAGGATCCGATGAATATAACAAATCATAGCCTGAAAAGGGCCGGATAACAGAGGATTGCACTTTGGGTTCTTGCAAACAGACACCAACAGGGAAAAACTGGGAGAGCAACACCTGAAGCTCACCCCGGATATTCCACTGCAAATAAGCCATGATTTATAGAGAGAAAGATAGAAGTCAAAGTTAGAGGTATCTATGGACTAGGGTTAGAAAAATCCACGTGTGGAGGCAGTGGAAGCTTCGTAATCAGAGAAGGAGTGGGACGCTGGGAAGGAAGGAGGGGTGTAGACGGAGAAGAGAGAGGAGGAGGAACAGAAGGTGGAGCGGTGTCCATCAACGTTCCAGACTCTGCAATAGCTTCCAGATTTTCGGAAGACAAAGATGCAGAATGTGGGACTACATTAGAAATGGAAGGAGAGTGAGCTACCATCGGGGAGACTATAGACTGTACTAAAGTAGAGGGCGAGGAGATGGAAGAGGAAACTGGTGACGGGGTTTGGGAGTGGATAGGAGTGGAAGTGGCCTGGGGAGGGACAGTCGGAGAAGGAACTTGAGAGGGGACAGGGGATGAAGATATTGAATGAGGAGGATGAACCTCCACACACGTTACAGAACTATTCGGAGACGGAGAACCCGGCAATAGGGATTTTTTGCCGGGCTTTTGAGAAGAAGGGGGGTGCTGAGGTTTAGGCGAAGGACGAGGGCATGTAGACTCAGAACTGTGTGAGTGAGTAGATTAAGGAGTGTGGACAGTATGGGATGCCGAGGTAGGGACCTCGGGCCAAGAACATCAAAAGGATTCGAGACAGGGGTGACTGAGGATGGTGTAACAACAGAGGAAGTCAAGGAAGTTAGGACCTCAGAAGTGGGGCGACGTTTAGCAATGCGAGAATAGGAAATACGGGGAAGTCTCCCTTGTAGGCGTAGATGAGAGATGGCCATAGAATATGAGAAGCCTTCCACCTCTTTGAGACAATGGATTTCCCGCTCATTCAGGTAAACCTGACAACGGCGAGAGTACAATGGATGTGCCTCATGACAGTTAAGGCAAGAGGGAGGTAGAGTACAAGAAGGACTGGCATGGTCGTCGGCACCACAGACTGGGCATTCGGCCATGGACCTGCAATATTTCGCTGGATGACCAAAACGCCAGCAGTTTCTACACTGCTGTGGTGTAGGGGTCACCTTTCGAACTTGTAAACATTGACCTGCAATGTAGACCGAAAGTGGGAGTTCACGGCAGTCAAACGTTAAACGAGCTATATTGCAAGGATAACATCTTCGCTTATTGGCAGGAAGGACAAAAGTGTCAACCTTAAGGATAGGGAGTTCTTGGAGCTCAAGCTGCTCCAAAATGTCTTCACCACATGTCTGGAAATTCCGTTGGACAATGGTGTGTGGTAAAATGACAGTACCACTACAAGAATTAAGAGAATGATGCTTGTCAATAGTGATAGGAATAGTATCTATTGTCGTAAGAAGGGAAAGATCGCGAGCTTGGCCAGCATTCTGGACCGTGATGATGCGAGTGCCGCTCTTGAGAGTGTGAAAAGAGATATCTTTGCCTATATGGCGTAGGAGAGCTTTACCAATACTATGATCGGAAAGATAGGTAGTTGGAGTAGTCGGTCTTAGAGTAAAAAACTTTGTCCATTGAGTAGTGTGAAACAAAGTATCTAAGGGGAGTGCGCGATGTGCTAGTCGTTTCTGAGATGAACGAGAAGGAAGTGTCGAATCGTCATGTAAGGGTCTTGGTCGTTTGGGTGTGTTACCGGGGGTGGTCCGATGGGAGACGGGCGAGCGATTTGAAAATTGCCGCACCGTCGAGGGAGAAGCCGGAATCAAGGTCAGAGAAGAGCGAAGGTCAGATATGTCAAAAGGGCCGGTCAGAACCCCGGTACCTGTAGCAGGTGACGAACTGGCACCAGCAAGAGGTACAGGGGCATGAGAGATGTCCAAAGAGTTGTCCGTTAACGAGGCAGGGTCAGTACTGTGTGCGGTATCAGGAAGGGGCCCGAAGGTAGTGGGTTCATGGATTGGGTCAGCCATGGTTAGGTTACTTCTTTCTTTTTATTTTTAAGAAAAAAAAAAAAAAGAAAATAAAATAAAAATAAAAAAAGAATAAAAAAAACGGGGGAACGTGGAGGAATAACTCCTAGGAGGAATGAAAGGGAGCGTAAATCCCCCTCCGTGCCAATGAGGACCTCAACACCGCAAGTAGTGCAGATGCTGCATGGAACCCGTGCCATACCCTACCCTTCATGCCAGTAAACCAGCAATCCAGGATAGCAACCTCACATCCACCGAGCCACCTCGGCGGACAAAAGAGAGGGCGGCTGGATATCCGCCACAAAGCATACCGCCTTCGGCCACCACCCCTGAAATCCAAAAGGTGGCCTCCAGAGATACACCCGTCACCCGAAATATACCCAAGGCCACCCCAAGGGTGACCGGAGAGGGATCGGGACATCCCCATGCGATCCAGATTCCACGGCAAACTACACCACCGCCAAGAACCTCAACGGAATGGGATGGACCACGATACCCTTCCCCCTACCTAGGAACTAGAATGCCTGAGGAGAGAAGCTTCCAGGGTAAAACTGGGAAGGAACAAGGGAGGGATGAGGAGGAAGGGGAGGAAAAGGGAAAAAGGGAGGATGGAGGAAATGGGATAGGGGAGGGGGATTGGGAGGTAATTAGGTTCGGTCTGAGGAAGAAGACCAAAACGTCTAATTCCTATGACCAAGAGCCTCTTCACCACGCCAAGGAGCCCCCCTTGAAGAGGAATAATAATAATAATAATAATAATAATAATAATAATAATAATAATAATAAATAAATAATAATATGAAATTATAATAAATTTCCCCCTAAGCATTATGTAAGATATATGTCACTGCCTTATCTCATCTGATCTCCACTAATGATGACTGGTGACATTTGATGAGGGTGAGGGTGGTCTTATCTCTTCTTATCAGTCCAGTAATTACAGAAATGACATTTGATGAGCTTACACTGCTTCGCTTTATTTGTTACTCAAACTTGTCTGTCTGTCTGTCTGTATCTGTCTGTCTGTGTGTCGTCTCCTTTCTGTCTGCTTGTCTCAGAGAGTAGCTCATGAACCAAATGGTATTACGCAGATCACAAGCACAGTATAACACTTTGTCTGGATTTTTTTAGTTATCCTAGGTAATTTACACTAGGTATAATTGTATTTACGTATGTGTTCCTGTGAGATAGAGACAAAGAGACAGATAAATACAGACAAACAGATGGATACAGACAGAGCCAATCAGGTACCCAGCTGGCAAGCCAGCTGCTGGCAGCCAGGTGGCCAGGTGGCCAGGCAGCCAGCTGGCCTGCCAGCCTGCCGACATCACTTTCCACTTAAAAGGGGTGTGTTAATATGACATGACATCAGTGAATCCTTAGTGTTTGCCGCAGTGTTTGCTCTAGCTGGCGCTCAATTTAACTGGTGTTCCCAGATTTTTTTAATATGGCACACACCGAGTGGTAGGACCCATTCTATGCTGACCAGGCATCTCAGGCCAATCATGCCAAATTTGGAGGCATGAAAAATAAAACGTAAATATACGTTTGGGGCAGTAGCGGTAGAAATGTGTATACAGTGGTACCTCGAGTTACGATGGTCCCCAAAATCGCCCTTTTATGTAGGTTTATTTTTTTAAATGCTTTTGTAAGTATATTTTTGGGGGTGTAAAAGGACTAGTCTATTTTACATTATTCCTTATGGGGATAAATTTGTTTGGTAATGGCACTTGAACAGCATTCTCGAACGAAAAAATATCGTAACTCAAGGTACCACTGTATATACATTTGGACCGTTTAAGGATTAATCAAGTGTTTGGCCCCAGTGTGAAGAACTACCTCCTGAAAAATTATTATTTTTTTTTTCAACAAGTCGGCCGTCTCCCACCGAGGCAGGGTGACCCAAAAAGAAAGAAAATCCCCAAAAGGAAAATACTTTCATCATCATTCAACACTTTCACCACACTCACACATAATCACTGTCTTTGCAGAGGAGCTCAGATACGACAGCTGAGAATAGTCCTCCCAGCTGTCACTATCTCAGACCCTCCTTTAAAGTGCAGGCATTGTACTTCCCATTTCCAGGACTCAAGTCCAACTAAATCAATTAACTGGTTTCCTGAATCCCTTCACAAAATGTTACCCTGCTCACACTCCAACAGATCATCATGTCCCAAAAAACCCTTCGTCTCCATTCACTCCTATCTAACACGCTCACACATGCTTGCTGGAAGTCCAAGCCCCTCGCCCACAAAACCTCCTTTACCCCCTTCCCCCCAACCTTTTCTAGGACGACCTATACCCGCCTTCCTTCCCCCACAGATTTATACGCTCTCCAAGTCATTCTACTTTGATCCATTCTCTAAATGACCAAACCACCTCAACAACCCCTCTTCAGCCCTCTGACAAATACTTTTAGTAACTCCACACCTTCTCCTAATTTCCACATTCCGAATTTTCTGCAAATATTTACACCACACATTGCCCTTAGACAGGACATCTCCATTGCCTCCAGCCCCTCCCGCTGCAGCATTTGCAACCCATGCTTCACACCCATATAAGTGTTGGTACCACTATACTTTCGTACATTCTCTTCTTTGCCTCCATGGATAACGTTTTTTGTCTCCACAGATACCTCAATGCACCACTCACCTTTTTTCCTTCATCAATTCTATGGTTAACCTCATCCTTCATAAACTCATCCGCTGACACATCAACTCCCAAATATCTGAAAACATTTACTTCTTCCATAATCCCTCTCCAATGTGATATCCAATTTTTTTTTATTTAAATCGCTTGATACCCTCATCACCTTACTCTTATCTATGTTCACTTTTAACTTTCTACCTTTACACACTCTCCCAAACTCGTCCACTAACCTTTGCAACTTTTCTTTAGAATCTCATATAAGCACAGTATCATCAGCAAAAAGTAACTGTGTTAACTCCCATTTTGCATTTAATTCTCCATAATTTAATCCCACCCCTCTCCCCAACACACTTCTTTACAACCCCATCTATAAATATATTAAATACAGTAGACCCTCATTTAGCACACTTTATATGCGCGCGTTTTGGGTATTAGCGATTGAAGAATTGCTGCACATTTTTATCT
>WNWK01030260.1:0-23646 GCA_009830355.1 Cherax destructor
ATTTTATTTACCCTTTTTTCAAAAAATATGTATTATTATTACCAAACCTCTTTTATACATAACTCAATTAATGGTTCCCCATTTACATTTACCCCTGGCACCCCAAATTTACCTACTCCCCCTCCACAACTTTTTTACCCACTTTAGCATTAAGATCCCCAACCAAAAAATTTCTCACTTGGTTAAAAACCCCACACACTCACTAACTTTTCCCCAAAATCTCTCTCTCCCTCTACACTTCTCTTTTCCAGGTGCATAAACACTTACTATAACCCACTTTTCACACCCAAACCTTTATTTTACTCCACATAATCCTTGAATTTATACATTTATATTCCTTCTTTACCTGCCATAACTGATTATTCAACATTATTCCCCTTTCTTTAGCTCTAACTCTATTTAAAACCCCCTGACCTAATCCCATTTATTTCCCCCCACTGAAACTCTCCTCCCCCCTTCAGCTTTGTCTCACTTAAAGTAGGACATCCAGCTTTTTTTCATTCATAACATCTACAACCTTTTTTCCCCAAAAATCCACGCACATTCAAACACCCCTTTTGAGGGTTTTTCTTCTTTTTCTTTTAGTAAGCTATACAGGAAAGGGGGTTACTAACCATTGTTCCTGGCCTTTTAGTTGACTTTCAACACCATGGCTTACGGAGGAAAGATTCTTATTCCATTTCCCCCATGGATATGAAAGGAAAAGGAAAAATTATAAGAACAAGAACTAAGATGAGTGTGTATCATAAACATGTACATTTTTTTATTTTAAACCTAAGTGTAAGTAGAAGTAGCAAGATGCCCTGAAATCTTGATGTTTATGAGACAAAAAAAAGACCCCGAACCTACCATCATAAAACAGTTTCAGGTTTCTGTTTCCAGTCCCTGGCAGGATGGTAGACCCCCCGGGGTGGTTGCTGTCTACCAACCTACCCCTTATTAGGGTTTTAAAAATTTGAAATGCAAATTGGATCTGTGTAATTTATCAAAAAAATAACAAAAAAAATCACAAGTGGTTTGAAATTATTCTTCTATCTCATAAGTTGGACTGATAAATGTGTTTAATATGTATATAGTCATATAGGACAAAAAAATAAATTGAAATTGCCCCATGTAACAACCTTTAAGGCTTTGTCTGGGACCTGGCCGGGGACGATGACTGGAAGTGACTCCAGGTAAACTAAAGAGAAATCAAATTTTAGAAAAATTTCCCAGGAGCTCTGTGTATTCCCGGGGTCTGTTGTTCTCTGGAGCCTGTTTGTCCCCGGGAGCTCCATCCCCCAGAAGTGTTAAACAACCCCAAAGACTATAAACATTTTCCAGAGTCTTAACCTTCAATAGATAAATAAATACTGGACCAAGAGGCGAGTTACTGTTTTAAGGAATTTTCGTGGCACTGTATACCATTGACTGTTTCAAGGAATACCACATCCTGAGAAATATTGAGTCTAAGAAGCAACTTTTTTTGTGCATAAAAAAAAGAAAAAATTTTAAAACATTTTGGTGCTGTGTGAAATTTCCTCACCTAGTTAGGCTTCGTGTGTATCTACATAACTTCAAAAAAGGTAATGTGTTTTTTTTTTTACTAATTGTTATGTTTTTGTGTACTATTTACTGCTCTACAATATTGTAAAAAAAATGGTAAGATTCTCCAATATCCACAACTTTGGGTTAAGCATGTGCTGTAGTTTTGTAAATATTGTTTTGAACAGTATACATTGGTACCTGTTACATATTTTCGTTCAGAATGCTGTTAAGTGCCATTCCCAAACGATTTATCCCCATAAGGAATAATGTAAAATAGACTAGCCCTTTACCCCCCCAAAAATATACCTAAAAAAGCTTTTAAAAAAAATAAACTTACAAAAAAGGGCGATTTTGGGACCATCGTAACTCGGGTACCACTGTATTTCTTTCCTTTCAGAAATATTCTGTATATAGAGTGTATCATGTGAAACTATGATTGTTTTGATGTATAACAGGGGGGGAAGAAAAAAGTGACTGTGAGGATTAATAATGGAGAAAGATAACTCTGTATAATTAAACATTTGCGAAATTTTGGTATTTATTTAAAAGATGCTTTATTGTCAAAGCAATGAAACCTTAACATAAATTATTTATAGACATGTATAGCTGTTGATGATTTTTTTTAATAGTGATATTTGTAAAGTATAAAGGGCCAACATTAGCACTATATATGCCTTTTCAAAATACAAAAAAAGAAAAATTTTGAATGAGATTAGGAATTTAGAGGAAGAAATCACCAATTTTAGGTAGAATAAAAGGATAAAATTTAGGTTTATTGAATGAAAATAAAAATAGTTTTACAGTGGTACCTCGTTACGAGCTTAATTCATTTAGAAGGCTGTTTGGTGCCGATACCAAAAGAATTTGTTCCCATAAGGAATAATGTAAATTAGATTAACTGTTTCAGACCCCCAAAATTACACTTACAAAAGCACTTGAAATACATTTACATAATTGTTCGAGTTGGGAGCTGCTCGTAAGTCGAGGGACCACTGTACGTTTTAAATATAAGGTACTATATGGAAAAAAAGCTTTTTCTCTGTGATGATGTAACTATGGATTCAGAGGACAAAAAAATTTTCTTTCAAAAAAAACTATCCCCTTTTTAAAACCAAAAATAACATAAAAAAAAATAATACAAATGAAAAACAATGTGGCTATAGATTCCTAGGTACATTCACATAAATTATTTCAAAAAAAAGCTATGCTTTTAGATTAGATGAAAAAAAACAGAAAATGAATAACAAAAAAAAATTTTTGGGAGGAGAGAGGCATGTAAATCAGGTAGTATGAGTTGTATAATTGTATACCATAGCTAAAGCTACACTCTGAAATAAACTGAGGGAGAATAAGAGCTCTTAGTTTGTAAACAGCAACTTTGAAAGGAGAAGAATTGTTAAAGGTAATATAATCTTGCAAAAAAAAATAGTATCAAAAAAATTTAAAAAAGCATAGAATGGTAGATGAATGAAAGGGAAAAAGCAGAGTGAAAACATCTGTGTGTAAATTATCCCAGGGATTGACATTACTTTTTATAGTAATCGTATGGCACTTAGGTATGTAAACAAAATACAAATTTTAAATTTTTCTATGTAATTTTTGCCACTTAATATTAAAAGGGGTACATTAATTATATTGATAATTTTTGACTGTTGTGGGGGCCATCCCGGCTATGGCAGCTTTCCATAGATAAGCTAAAGTTCAGAACTGTGCTAAGATATCGTAGCATCTCTTAGCCTCTGATTTCAACTGTACATTTTTTTGTTATTCTGGATATTGTAGTTATTATAATTTTTGTGTAACTGATGCTACTGTAATCAATTTGCTTATTATTAGACATCTTCTTCTTTCAACAAGTCGGCCGTTTCCCACCAAGGCGGGGTGGCCAAAAGAAAAACAAAAGTTTCTTTTTAACTTTAGTAATATATACAGGAGAAGGGGTTACTAGCCCCTTGCTTCCGGCATTTTAGTCGACTCTTACGACACGCATGGCTTACGGAGGAAGAATTCTGTTCCACTTCCCCATGGAGAATTATTAGCATGTTATATGTAAATGATTTTGATATATATATAGCGTGTATGTATGTGTGCATGTATGTACAGGTGCTCCTCGACTTACGATGGTTCAAATTTAGAATATTTCAACTTTACAATGGTGCAAAGAAATTACTTTGGAGATGAAACTTAAGATAATTACCCAGCATGAAGGCAGCCAGTCCGTAACCTTGTACGTATTGTTTTATTTAATTTTCAATACTGGTATGTATTTTGTTATAGTAATGCTGGTAGCTAGTTACAGTAATTATGTGTTTATTTACTTATCCAGTGACAGTAGTTATCTTTTATTTACTATATCATTCATATTCGATATTTTCAACTTATGATATTTTCGACTTAACGATGGGTTTGTTGGAATGTAACCCCATTGTACGTGAAGGAGCACCTGTACTCCCCTATTTGTGGCTGCTGGTTGAGGTGTGTGTATATGTATATATACTATACACACACACCAACACACACACACACACACACACAACACACACACACACACACAAACACACACAACACAAAAAAACACACACACACACAACCACACACAACCACACACAACCACACACACAAACCACACACAACCACAACAACCACACACACACAACCACACACACACAACCACACACACACAACCACACACACACGCAACCATGCACAACCACGCCCGATGGCATGGTGGCTACGCTCTTGTTTTGCACGGGGGCCCCGGGTTCAACCCCCGGCGGGGCGAAACATTTCAAAGTGTTTCGTTACACACACACACATACATACAACAGGCCTAGTGTCTAATCGACATGTGCCTAGGAAAAAAATGGTAACTCACACACACACACACACACACATATACACAAAATTACACGCCCGATGGCATGGTGGCTAGCGCTCTTGCTTCACACACGGAGGGCCCGGGTTCAATTTCCCCGGCAGGGCCAAAACTTTTCGAAGTGTTTCGTTACACACACATACATACAACAGTCCTAGTGTCTAATCGACATGTGCCTACGACAAAATGGTAACTAACACACACAGTTTAGAAAGTGATGTAGTGGAGGCAGGCTCCATACATGCTTTAAGAAGAGGTATGATAAAGCTCATGGCGCAGGGAGAGTGACCCAGTACAGCAGTGAAGAGGCGGGGCCAGGAGCTGTGACTCGACCCCTGAAACCACAACTAGGTGAGTACAACTAGGTGAGTACACACACACACACACACACAGTATACCAGAAATAGATTTTCTTCTTGGAAATCGGGAACATATCAGAAATAATATTGCCAGAGCTGAAGTGAATTTCTTCACAAAATTTTTTCTCAACATTGCAGGTCGTTGGCCTCAACACTTTTACTAAAATTAATTAAAATAACAATCAGCAAAAATGAGCAGTTCTTTACTGGAATTAATAATGATCTATTTAAAAGAAACATTTTTAAAACTCTATGTCTTTGATAACATTCACAAATCTAACCAAACAACATAAGAAAACATCTAATATTTCTGTTGATGTTTTTAGTGAATAGGTTATAAATAATTGTGGTGTGTTTCTGTGTCACCTCACCACCAACATGATTAGTAAGTAAGTTTATTTAGGTAAAAATAATAAATAAAATTTATTACAGGTACACATAAGTACAGTTATCATATATAGTTTAACATATGTGTAAATTGCCTAGGGTAAACCCAAAAAGTCAGACAAAGTGACTTAATTCCATGTGATTAAAGTTTCATATGATATTTCTTGTATAGCCAGCATTATAAGTTCTGCCCACACTTTGCAAATGCTCAGTTGTACGTAAAATGGACCCTCGGTTTTCGTTGAAAATTTGTTCCCAGAATGCTGTTTGAGTGTCATTACTGAACGAATTTGTTCCCATAAGGACAAATGTAAATTGATTAGTCGTTTCAGAACCCCAAAACACACTTATAAAAGCTCTTACAAAAATACATTTACATAATTGTTCGAGTTTGGAGGTGAACAAAACCGAGGGTCCACTGTATATTGTTTTTATGACAACAAATTATTCAATACAGTGGATCCCTGGATTTCGTCATTAATTCGTTCTAGAAGGCTGTTCAAGTGCCATTACCGAACGAATTTGTTCCCTAAGGAATAATGTAAATTAGATTAGTCCTTTAGACCCCCAAAAATACACTTACAAAAGCACTTACAAAAATACACTTACATAATTGTTCGAGTTTGGAGCGTGCAAATCCGGGGTCCACTTTATATAGTTATGTACGGAAAAGAATATACAGTGGTACCCGAGTTTCGGCCATAATTTGATCCAGGAGGTTTTCAAGTGCCATTACCAAACAAATTTGTTCCCATAAGGAATACATAATGTAAATTAGATTAGCCCATTTGAGACCCAAAAATACACTTACAAAGCACTCAATAATAAATTTACATAATTGTTCGAGTTGGGAGGTGGCCGAAACTCGGGTACCACTGTACAGTGGCCCCCCGCCTAACGAGCACCCCGGAAATCGTACAATTATGTAAGTAAAATATGTAAGTACTTGTGGAAGTGTATTTTTGGGGGTCTGAAATGGACTAACCACGACATTATTTCTTAAGGGAATAAATTTGTTGGTAATGGCACTTAGCAGGCTTCTGGAATGAATTTTCTTGTTAGGCGGGGTCCACTGTACTTGGTTAGTCATTCTGGAAAAATGTTTTAGTACTTTACCTCAAGGTCAAAAAGATTATATTTAACAAATATTGCCACTGTATTAACAGGTGTTTCTTCCTCCGTAAGTCATATGTGTCATAAGAGGCAACTAAAATGCCGGGAGCAAGGGGGTGTAACCCCCTTTTCCTGTACAGTAAGTCCTTGACATACATTGGGAACCTCCTAAATTGACTCACAAAATTGTAGTGACACGATTGAAACAAACCATACCATGGGGGTTCTATCCCGCCCGTGGTATGTTTTGATTTACCTTCTAAATTGTGTATAATATTCATAATACAGGAAGTCTTCATCTTACAAACACATTGAGGACCTTCTGTATTGTATATAATAATGATATAATAATATTTTAAAATTAATGATATAATAATATTTTTCACAGTAAAGATATACGTATAATAATATTTTACACAGTAATGATATAATAATATTATACAGAGTACAGAAGATATTCAATGTGTATGTAAGTTTGATGGCTTTTACTGCATAAAGTCACCCTCTGCCTCGGTGGGATATGGCCAGTTCGTTGGAAAAAATAATTTAGGTGTTCTGGCACAATTAACCTTACGTAATTTTGGATAAAACTCTCAAAATGATTTGATCCTTGACAAGTAAAAGCTGGTTTCCTATATACAATTGTTATAAGTTGTTCATTGTTATTAATAAAAGTCTTATTTTAAAATTGATTTGGTGCATGGTATATTGGGACATTTATTTACTAGCAGTGGACCCCGGTGTTCGTGATGCCAAACTCGCCCTTTTATGTAAGTGTTTTTTTTCTAAATGCTTTTGTAAGTGTATTTTGGGGTCAAAAAGGACTAGTCTACTTTACATTACTTTTTATGGGACTAAATTCATTTGGTAATGGCACTTGCACATTCGGGAAACAAAAAAATAACGAAAACCAGGGCCCACTGTATAACACAACTGTTTTATGTTATCCCGTTGTGCTTTTTAATTTTTTTTATTTATTTGAGCACTGATGGCGTTTGAGACTTAGAAATGTTTAAAAAAAAATAAAGTGATGATGTTTTCCTCTGTTGTGGGAATATTATTTTTTTATGTTTTAAAAAACCCCCCCAAAAAAAATTTTTCGGTGTCATTGTGTATATGTATGTCCTGTATATACAGTGGGCCCCCGGTTCGAATACCCCAGAAATCATACAATTATGTAAGTATAATATTGTAAATGCATGTGGAAGTGTATTTTGGGGGGCTGAAAAAGACAACCTAGGACATTATTTCTTAAGGAAGTAAATTCGTTTGGTAATGGCATTTAGCAGGCTTCTGGGATGAAGTTTTTTTGTTAACCAGGGTCCACTGTATATATATTTGTACTGTACACTTAAACATGTATAGTATTGTTATTGATTAAACATGTATGAATTCATATAAAATTCTTCATTTACTTTAATTTTATTCTTATTTTCTGTATATTTAATTTTTTTTTTTATATGATCCTTTCTGGTTAAATTTAAATATCAAACTAAATTCATGAACATTTTCCAGTGACTTTCATTTCTTTTATTTTTTTTATATACAGGTATTTTTAAAAATGATCTAATATAACATTCTGTAGTTTAACAAAAAAATTTTGATTTACAGTGGACCCCCGGATGTATTTTTTCCCCCAGAATGCTTTTCTGCTTTAAAAAAATTTTTTCCCCAAAGGAATAATGTTTGAAAGCCCTTTTTGCCCCAAAAATACATTAAAAATCACTTACAAAAATACACCATAATTGTTGAGTTTGGGCAGTCAAACGGGGTCCCTGTATTTGCACTTTGTATGGCCCAATTTGTTGACATACAGTACAGTGGACCCCCCGGGGTTTCTGCTACAACGAACAATTTGGTGTATTTTGTAAGTGTTTTTTAATGTATTTTTGGGGGCTAAAGGATAATCTAATTTTCAAATTCCTTTAAAAATTCTTTTTTGGCCGAACAGCATTCTGGAACGAATTTAAAAAACCGGGGGTCCCTGTATTTAAACCTCTTTTCTTTTATTTATATATATTTTTTTTAAAAACATTTTCCTGCACCTTATCTTTCTGTCATAAGCCTATCCCCTTTTAAATTTTTATTCTTTCCTTTCCCCCCCTCAGTATTATTCCTGCAGTTTTTTTTAAAATTTTTTTAACCTATAGCTTTTCTTTTCTTTGCTCATAATAGTATTTTGTCGGGCATCACTTTTTTTTATATGAGCAGCACAGATAAAGAGACATCCCAATACCTTAACTCCTTATGCATGGAGGAAAGTACAATATACATACACAGAAGCTATCAGGACTCTTAATCACTTTTTGTTTTTGGAATGTATCGAGAGTTAACATGATATTTTGCTTCCTTATAAATACCTGTTCTTAAAAATAAGTGAAGCAAAATTTTTTATCTATTGTAAACCGACCATGACTTGGCTGCGCAGTTTTGCATATAATGCATTATCAGCCTTAGTTTTTTTCCAAATTTTAGTTTTAAAACCCCAAAAATATATGACCTTTCTTCTACTTTCTTTGATCTTTTCCAGTACTGTTTTCTTCTTGTCTCTTCTTTCATCTAAATGGTTTTTGCCAGTTCTTTCCCAGATGGGCCCCTGTGGCCCAGTAAAAAACTAGCATGGTGCTTTCACAGCTTAGCATGCTCCCCTCGATGTACCCTAGCCCGGCCTTTTTCCTCTTGCTAAAAATTTTCCCCTATTTTCCAACCCACAACATTTTGATGCCCACATAGTCTTCAACTAAGTTGTTTGTATTTCTTAATATAAAAGATGTGGGGAGATAAAATCTTTAAAAAAGTTTATAAGGATCCCTTTACAACAAAGAATGTTAAAGAATCTTGCTAATTTTATTTTAATGTACTTTATTACACTTAATTTTGTTTGTAATTGTTTTTTAAAAAGGATGGTAGCCAATACATAGAATAGCATGACACTTTTTTCTCGGGCCAGTTAAAAGATTTGTATTTTTCTTTTTTCTCCTGATGTTTGGGCCCGGGGCTCTTGGATATTGATCTGTATGCCTTCCCAAGGCACTTTCCTACCCCCCCACCAACTCCTAACACTAATTTTATATTGAGGACTTGCGGATACTGGGGAGGTGTTGGTGGTGCCTATGGAAAGGCTGTGTGTAAAGGGGGGTGCGGATCACAGGGCAGTCTGGGTGGAGGCACATTGTGTTTCCCCACCACCAGGTGCCAACAGCATTTTTCCTCCTTCAACTATGTATACCCTTTCCCTGAATGTGGACCTTCATAAATATACTCCAAGCTTTCCCGACTAATTAGTATATTTCAAAAAAAAAAAAAATTTTTTTCTGTTTCTGAAAGGGCTTCATTCAGATCAAATTTTTTCTGTTTTCACCATGATGGCACCCAGGTAGGGCACGGTGAGCCCGGGCTCACGGCAGCCTGTAACTGACCCTGCTATCAATTGAGGAGATCCTACACCTGTAGGGGACAGGCATGTTTCCACCCTTGCCCTGCATGTGTAAAGGATTTTTTTTTTGCGGTCATGCTTTTTTTTGTATGTACTGTGTGTGTGTGTACATTTGAGTGTATGTGTTTGTATTTTGCATTTTTGGGAAAAAAGGGAATTACTTATTTATAGCTACAGGGTGATAAGCTCATATTGCTCCTTTTGATATTTATAATACAGGTGTCCCCGCTACATGCAGATTTGCTTATGTAAAAGTATTCTGTGATGCCGTATCTATCAATAATTTCATATATGCAATAATTCACTGTATTCAGTTAGCACACAAGTATACTGAAAAAACTTATACGGTATAAATGTTGATGTTTGGGGGACAACGCTGGAATCCCTCATGCATAAAACGAGGGGGACCTTTTAAAGTTTCTAGTAGTTTGGTATTTCTTTTCTTTTAAATCCTGCCATTTTTTTACCACTATTTCAATTCAGGCTTTTTTTTTTCCATATTAATGATGCTAAAATCTTCATTATCATTTCTTTCATATTTTTGGTAACTTTAATGCAGTTATGTCTCTTTTTTTTTTTTCCCCCACAAACCAGTGAGGATGTGTCTAATTCTTTTCTCTGTCTTTATATTCTTTTCTTTTAACTCTAGTAGTCATTTTTAGCTCAACTTTTACCTTTTTCTGTCATGGTCACATATTTTTTAAAGTAGTACTTTATTATTGTGTATTCCCGTTTTAATTACATGTATGTCTTAAGCAGCCTCTTCAACATTTCCCCATCTGTATTTCTAAAGCTTATTGTAAAGTTAGTCATTGTTGCCTAGGTGTCTCACTATATCATTTATGCAAGTTTCGGTGACAATCACTTATCAGTGTTGATACTTAGGTCCTCCTTGTCTGATGCCTTTAATATTTTATTAGGTATGTCTCTCCAAAGTGATACTTTTAAGTAGTTGCCTGAATTTCTTCCTCCAAGATTTTCTTATATAACTTGATAACACCTTATATAATCAGCTTTAAGTTTTCCATGCTGGTCTGCTGTAATTCAAAATCAAATCAAAATTTTATTTCTTTGTAAAGGTTACAAATGTGTGTTTACATTTCATAATTTGATTGGTCAAAGAAAGTCACTATCATGCCAAGGCATTTCAGGGCAGACTTAACCTAATACTTAAAGACTACTTAAGTCTAGACAGTGAAGAGTGATAGATTACAAATATTCAATATTTTACTCTATTATTAATATGGGAAAAGGTTCATTCAACTTTTGGCATGTGTGGGTCCCTGCTTATCAGTTTTATATGGATCATTCCCAGATGTGGTTTCTATGTGACAGCTTGAGAATTCCTCTTCTGATAAGTTGCAAACTTGAAATACTGTTGTATCCTACCTTAAAGAAACTTGAGATTGTTATTGGAACATGTACAGTGGACCCCTGGTTTTTGTAATTAATTTGTTCCAGAATGCTGTTCAAGTGCTGTTACCAAACGAATTTGTTCTCATAAGGAATAATGTAAATTAGATTAGTCCTTTTAGACCCCAAAAACACACTTACAAAAGCACTTACAAAAATACATTTACATAATTGTTCGAGTTTGGAGCAGTACAAAACCGGGGTCCACTGTAGATGCCAATTTGTCTGTTTTATTTTTAAAATAGTTTATTTCTTACTGAAACCGGAATATGCTTTCTTTGAATGGATTCAGTCTTTAATGGCTGATGCACCTAATGGACAGATTGGTGTCCTATAAGTTATTGTTCAGAATTCAAAGACTCCATATATATTAACTATACTGTATTAGAAATTGACAGATTTGTGTCTACCTAATACAGTATAGTTAATAAATATGGAGTCTTTGAATTCTGAACAATAACTGGAAAATGCATCTTCATGTCGGCTTTAAGTTTCAGCAATGATAGGCTTTGCTCATTGGAAAGTTTTGTTGATTTTAGGATGTGCCAGTTTTAATTTGTCAGTTTAATAATGCCAAGAGGTTTAAATATATGGATGATGTTTTACAGTTGAGGCTTTTCTCTGTGTTTGTTGATGACTTTCTTACTACACTCAATACCTGAGCCCCATTCAGGAGCAGGACAGATACTTTTCATTTCTGAAAACTCCTACTCAGTAGGTGTGAATCAGAATCTCTAGTTATCAACATAGTGCTGGTTAATCATCATGACAATCCTACCTTCCTTATTTCTATGAAAATATCCTATAGGATATAAATACTTAGAGGATTTTTGTCTTTTACTTTGTTTTGGGTATATTGTACTGCATAGTTGATATTGCATTTTTTGTGATTATTTTGTACATACGTACGTATATGCATTCTGCATATAGAGGAGCAATGTGGCAGATGTATGGACTAGTTAGTAGGTTGCTAAAATAATAAAAAGCTTTAATATCCCTTCATTCCCCAAGCTTCTTTTCATGTTGTACTAGGTGTGGGTGCCACACTGGCACTGCACACTCAGTAATGGGCCACACATACGAAGCAACAAGGGTTTTGACTGAGGCTTTGTCTAGGTAACTGAAAGCCATTCTTATGTTTGCAGGCTGAAGTTATTCTGTTTCTATGCACCAGTAAATAAGGCTTGGGGAAGTGGTTCCCACCATATTTTTTTCATTTACCCTTTTTTCATTCCCGGATAGTACAATGTTTTAGGCTTCCTTTTCCATCTCACAGCTTAAAAACTTTACGTTGTCTTGATTTAAAATTTCCCAGTAACAATTTATCCAATTTTCCTGAAGTTTATAAAGGTTTTTATTTCAACCTTCCTACATCTTTTTAAATTTTTGCAATTTCTTCATTAGTTTAGCATTCTGAAAAAAAGGATGTGTGTGTGTGTGCGTGTGTTTTTGGTTTTTTTAAGCAGAATCGGTCAAAAAAACCGAACTGCACTAAAATTATATATTTTTAATTAACAAATTCTTTGTAAGGCACTGACATATATATTTCCTTGTAAATTAAAATGTTACGGGTTTTTAAATTTTGCACCAAAACTATTATAGCAACATAACAAACTTTGCTGAAATTAACGTAATATAATATAGCCTAATCCTGCCAAATGTTTTTTAGTTCAGCTGAAATTTAGCTAGTATTCTTTGACAACAGTGAAATTAATTTTGTGATTTTCAGACTGATTTTCAGACTTATTTCATTAGTGAATTTACACTTGACTTGTTTGGCAAAACGATTATTGCTTTATAAGCCAAGATTGCAAGCCCTCTCATTAAAAAAACATTATATACGTATATACACACAAACACAAAAACACACACACACACACACACACACACACACACACACACACACACACACACACACACACACACACACACATATGTGCCCCGATGGCATGGTGGCTAGCACTCTTGCTTCACGCACGGAGGGCCCCCCGGGGTTTAATTCCCCGGGGGGGCAGAAACATTTCGAAGTGTTTCGTTACACACACACACACACACACACATACATACAACAGGCCTAGTGTCTAATCGACATGTGCCTAGGACAAAATGGTAACCCCCCTAACACACACACACACACACACACACACACACACAT
This sequence comes from Cherax destructor, assembly GCA_009830355.1. Classification (NCBI taxonomy): domain Eukaryota; kingdom Metazoa; phylum Arthropoda; class Malacostraca; order Decapoda; family Parastacidae; genus Cherax; species Cherax destructor. The sequence goes on from WNWK01030260.1 coordinate 13,266, forward strand.
GCACACACTCCCACACACACACACATACGTACGTACGTAATTTGTATGTATGTGTGTGTGTATTTTAAGGAGGATTAAGTAGAATAGGGGTGATGAGAAAGTTGTGTAAATGTGGGATGGAAAAGAGAGATAGGAGTGATCCTAAGAAGGATTGGAGGGAGGGGATAAAAGGGTTTTGATTGGGAGGTGCTTCAACATTCAGCAAACTTATGTGGTGTTAGCATATTGTGAATGGAGACAAGTATTTCTTATGGCTTCATGTGTTGTTGGGGTGTGAACAAGGCCCTTTATGAAATAATAAAAGGGAAACAATTTAGCTGGACTTTTAGTCTTGGAGGTTGGAAATACTGCTCCAGTTTTTTGCAGGTGAGGTGGGAATATTGAAATTCAGAGGGTTGTTTAATTGTTATGTCTAAAAATTTCTGGAAAGATGGGCATTGAATGATTAATGGTGAATGTATTTACCTTTGTTTTGGTACCCCAACACACATGCAAACACATGCCCCACATTCATATAGGCATACATTCACATGCACACATGCATACATCAGTAGATTTAGATACAGAGGTACCACCACTGGTAATAATACATACCCCTAGCCTTGGAGAAGGAAATAAAAGATTTTCAGGGAGAAAAAAGAAAAATATCTGTGTTCCAATCCTATACAGATAGGTCCGTAGGCCCTGCTTAAACAGCAGGGTAGGTTCCAGGCTACTGCTCTAAAGTGAAAATTGCTGTAAAGTGAAAAATCCTTTTTTCACTGATAACATGTTTACACAGTCATATATTAAGTAAGCAATATAGCTAATCCTAAAAATGCATGTACAGTACACACATTACTTACCTTAAAATATTTCCATCCTTTGCTTATAGTGAGTGGTGAATATATTTATTGTAGGCAGTCTGAATAAATGAAGAATGGATATAATTGAAAACCACTGCATTAGCAAAATGCTGTAAAACAAAGCACTGTAAAGCGGGGCCCATTTGTACTGTATTTGCAACATAATCACAATAAACACTTGATTATGTTAATGCAGAATAACCATTAAATTGAAAAACTAAATTTCCCAAGCACTTATGTTTAATTTAGGAAAAAGCAACATTCTTCTAACCTTCTTAAAGAAATTTTTTGTAAAATCAGATTTAATAGGCAGATTCATTTGGGTTCTGTTATAGAATAGTATTTATGTATGACTTGGATATTTTATTGGTGATCTTTAACATTCAGTACTAGAATGTTTAGCTAGTACTTAGAACTTATTAAATGAACTAGATCAATTGTCTTATGCTTTTCGACATGTAGACACAGCTTTGTATATTTTTAATACTTGTTAAAAATTAGGTTAATTGGTACTTTAAATTGTATTGTAGAGTTTCTTAACTTGTCTCTTAAATTAAGCATTCAGTGGAAGAAAGTTTTATAGGTAGAAATTTTTATATACTGTACGTAATTGTTATCTATTTTCAGTCCACTGGTGGGTTAGTTCTTATTGACATTGTTTACTAAACTTCTTCAGCATTTATTTATTTTTTCCTTATTTTATATATATATATATACTATATATATATATATATATATATATATATATATATATATATATATATATATATATATATATATATATATATATATATATATATATATATATATATATATATATATATATATATATATACATATATATATATATTTATATATATATATATATATATATATATATATATATATATATATATATATATATATATATATATATATATATATATATATATATATATATATATATACAGTGGAACCCGACTTACGAATTTATCATCTTACGTTATTTTCGATAACCGATATTTATAACGTAAGAAATTTGTTTGTGACTTACGATGTTTGCTTCGTTTACCGACATTCGTACCGGACCTGTCCGCTTGGCGCCCAGCTGAGCGCGCACTCCAGGGAGCGTCAGTGCTATTGTTTACAAGCGAGACGACCACCCACCCACACCCACGCATTCATACCAGTATATTGTCATTATTCCACTGTTTTTAGTGCTTGCAACTGCTAAATAAGCTACCATGGGTCCAAGGAAAGATCCTAGTGCTAAGCCTGTGGTAAGAATGTGCAGGGAGTGAAGCATTTATGCAGGGAGTGTAGCATTTATGCAGGGAGTGTAGCAAGGATGCAGGGAGTGTAGCAGGGATGCAGGGAGTGTAGCAAGGATGCAGGGAGTGTAGCAAGGATGCAGGGAGTGTAGTAGGCATGCAGGAGTGTAGCATTCATGCAGGAGTGTAGCATTCATGCAGGGAGTGTAGCATTCATGCAGGGAGTGTAGCATTCAAAGAAAAGGCCAGTAACCCCAGAAAAGAACTTGGTACCTGCAGTGTTAATGGAAGGATTCCCCTTCCAAACACTAGCATACTACTCCACCTTCTCCCTCCTCCCGTCCTCCACACATCAACAACTCTTCAATAAATGTAAGTGACATGTTATTGTACAATATTTGCATGTGTATTTATGTATTCTTTATTCAATTATTTATTATTTAATGTCCAAAAGTTCTAAAAAATATTTATTTAACTACTTTTGGAAGTCTTGGAAGGATTAAATTTATTTCCATTATTTCTTATGGGGAAAATTGATTCGTTTAACGATTGTTTCGCTTTAAAATATGCCCTCTCTGACGGATTAATATCGTAGTCGGGTACCACTGTATATATATATATATATATATATATATATCATGCTGAATAGGTAAAACTTGCATTTTTGGATTAAATAGCAATGCTCTTCTTACCGCATAAGGCAAGCGAAAATTTGTGTATGCAATAATTTAGCAAAAATCATTCTGAACGTAACAAAAAAAACATATTTCATTGTTTGTTTATTATTAAATTATTGTAAACTTATCTAAATTATATTTAGTTGGATTAGGCTAAATTAAATTGCGCTTGTTATAATAAGGTTAGGTAAGTTTTCTAAGGTTCTTTTGGTACAAAATTATTAATTTTTGTATTAACATAAATGAAAAAATATATCTTTAAATGTATAGGAAAATTTTAGAAAGCACTTAATTTTAAATGTGTTCTTGCTGATTGACCAGTTTTACCTATTCAGCACGACATATATATAAATATATATGTATATCTTACACATACATACTAGCAATTTATAGCAAATTAAACATGATAAGGATAGTTAAGAATTTTTTGAACTATCTCTCATATGTGTGATTAATTTAGATTAGAAAAGCACTACATTTTGCACTACTATATTAAAGTTACACTGTAATTATTTTGGCAGACATATCTGACATATCTGTACCACCAAACTGCGTAAACATTGCGATTTAGAAAAAAAAGATAGCCAACAGATTATGAGAAAGTTCTAGTCACAAAAGTGGTCAGTAATTTAAAAAAACATCGTATTACCACTGAATCTGGAGGCGCAGGTCCCATGGTTCTTTCAGGAATTTGGCTCGTCGAAACAAGCCACTGTCTGAACCACCACTGCTCTTCCCTACATCTTCAGGGTAGTAGGCTACATGGTGAGATCAAGCCAAAGACAAACAGTAGAATATATTCAGAAATGAGATGAGGTAAGTACATTTTGACAGGACAGTCTTTCCAACTAAATTTATCTTAAATCTTAAATATATAAAAGATTGATGTTGTAATATATGTACTCTCATATCAGGAAAAACTATTGGAGGTCTAGTGACCTAATGGCATCAGAATTTTTCTTTTTCTTATGTGTTACCAATTGGATTGATTATAGAATTGTCTAACTAAAGAAGTAAATTAAATGAAAGTGCCTGGGAAATTTAATTCTTCAAATTTCATAAGTGGTTATTTTGTTTGTAGCTACAAGAGCAGAGCTAAGCTCATGGAGTACCATCTAAGGTATTTAGTCTGTCGTAAAGGTTTTTAAAGCATTTACTGCCCTCTCTTATTAACCATATCATTGATCTACATCTGTATTTACTAAAAAAAAAAACTTTGTAAACTTTCAGAAGTTCTTAGTTAAATTATAATCTTTTGTTTCGCTAGTTGATGGAATTAGGAAGTCTTATCAAGTCTTTCTTAGTTTTGTATAATCTCTTTTCTTCCTATTAAAGATGGCATATCCAAATCAGCCCTTCCTTATAACTCTGTGTGTTTGTGCGTGAGTGCGTGCATGTGTGCGTGCGTGCATGCGTCGTGCGGGGTGTGTGTGTGTGTGTGTGTGTGGGAAAGTATCTTAACTGAAACAAAGCATCGAGTTATCAGCATTTAACTTTAGCATGATCATTAACTGTAGATGGCTGGCTCCTGTGGGGGGTTAATGATATGCTTCAGTAGATGACAGTTTAAAAAATGCATTCAACTGGCTATCCCCCCTTACTCTCCATCCAGGGCCAGCCAGCCCTGCCCGTGTTTACCGTGCTGTGGGTGATGATCATGGTTGTCACCTTACCACGTGTTGAGACTACAGACCAGTTGTCTTGTTTGCCGCTTCAGTCAGCTAACTATGTCACCCAGCCCAGGGAAACGGAAGTATCACTGAGGTGGAGCAAAAAGGTTTTGATCTGGGTATCTTCACAAATGTTCAAACTTGAACACTTGTTCCTTTCAAGGATCCTTAATGTCCTGTTTAGGTGCATTTCACTTCCTGAATATTGATAACCTTATGATGTACAATATACAGTATGTACATTTTTTTCCCTGCATTGTTTTAAATTTTTTTATTAACACTTAGGAAAAAATGTTTAGTTCTTACTGATTAATAATGTCACTTTTTTCTTCATTATATAAAAGAAATTTTTTCACTGTTGTATATTTATGCATAGAGTTCAAGCTCTGATTTCCCCTGTGGATCTATACTCCCTATAAATAAGTTTTAAAGTTAAATAAATAAATGTGGTAATTATTAAGTTCATTATTTTAACAAATAAGTAAAAACAGTTGTAGATCCCAACCTTTAAATGTATCAAATGTTCTGGATATTTTATGTGACCAACTTACTAACCAATCGCCTCATTACTGATGTTATGTGTTTTGTGTTTCTCCCCCTGCTAGTTTCATAATCAGTCCAAGTTGTAAAAAGATACTCTCCCTACATGAACACAATCTTCATTCGTTCTTTACCTTTGGGAATGTTTACTGAAGATCACGGCATTGGGGGTCAGGGTAAGGAAGGTTCAACTCTACTCATGGCAAGAGACAACCTTGTGTTTGGGGCTCTCTGACAGTCCCCCATTTGTTTCTTATATAACTTACTAAAAGCATTATATACGTCTTTCCTATCTAGCTCTATATCTATTTATCCTTGGTTCTCAAGCTCTTCTCTCCCATTCCTTATCTCTTTATGTTATCTGGAAAAACCTTTAGTTTTGTATGAATCCTGTGGGGTAAAATTTTCTGTTCCATCTCATCTTGCTTGTCTCTACCCTTTGTGATATTTCCTAGCTGCCTCATAGCCCTTATAGGTTTTTTTTTGTTCCTGAATTTTGGGGGAAAGGGTTTTTTGGTTTTTTTAAATTGATTTGCTAGTGTTGGGAGTATTAGTCACTCCAATGAGTCTCCTTAGCTCTTTTTTTTTCCCTCTGTTGTGTTTTAGGCGTAAAGAAACCATAAGAAAATCTAGTCCTTTGTAAGTGTCCAACATCGTCTTTTAGGTGGCCTCTCAATATTTAGTTGCAAATAGTAAGTGATGTTTACAGTGATTTTTGTTATGTCCTGTGATTTATGTTATGTGTAGGTATAGAAGTACCCTTTAGGAGTCTTATATTCAAGTTTTAAATTCTGTAGAATAACTAAATAAACTTGTTTGGTGTTGTATTTGTAATTTATATATTTAGAAATATTTTTTTTACAATTATTATTCATATTTAATATAAATACATACAATAAATATATGTTTTGCAGTGTTGGTAGGAAAAATTTTTATCATTAACAAGTGCCCTTTTTTTGGATTTTTATGAATCATACTTGCAAACTAAAAGGTCAGTCAGTGTACTATAGATAGCTTGGCTTCAGCAGCTACATGATACTGAGATTTTTGTGTGATTATTTTCATTTCTTCAATTTTTTTATATGACATTGAAAACAACCTTGTTGTGTTTTAATAATACAATTAATGTTATTCTATATATTGCCTCTCTCTCTTTTGATGTTAGACTTGCTGATATTACATAGAACGTAGACTGGATCAAAATTCATGGAGTATACAGATTCTCATGTATAGTATGTATTCTAAAGTGCATATAGTACACTAAAGTGTATTTAGTATGTCTTACTCGCCAGATATAAATTATTTTTTGCAAATATTATAAGAAAATCAGTCTGAACATCACAAATATAATATAATTTATTTTATTGGGTAGGGTTAAGCTAAATTATATTGAGTAAAGTTTTGCAAGCTAAGGTGACATTGCTAAGCTAATTTTGGTGCAAAAGTGAAAATTTGTGTACCATGTTAATTCATAAAAAAATTCCTATCAAAATACAATAGAGAATTTTTAAAAGCATCTATTTCTTAGCAGTTCAGCTGTTTTTACTGACTCTGCCTGAGAAACATGACTTATGGATGTATGTATGCATGTATGTATAGATGCAATATAACCACAGTGAAAAGTATGAATTCCAAGAAGTTTCATGATTTCTCTCACATTGTATTTATATACAGTGGACCCCACCTAACGAGCAAAATTCATTCCCGAAGCCTGCTCAAGTGCCATTACTGAACGAATTTACTCCCTTAAGAAATAATGTCAAGTAGGTTAGTCCATTTCAGACCCCCAAAATACACTTCCCCAAGCACTTACAATATTATACTTACATAATTGTACGATTTCCGGGGTGCTCGTTAGGCGGGGGGCCACTGTACTATTATATATAGCTGTGTATATTTTTTATGTACACAAGCATTTAATAGGGCTAAGAGTTCCTACCTTTATTTACAAGCAAAAGCTGTTACCTACCTCAGCTCAACTGAAAGCCTTTTTGTTATTGTTATGAGACATACAAATAGGGAATAGGATGAAGTTGGAGCCATCTCTGGGCCAGCAATTTCATTTGGTCAACTGACTTTATTTCATTGATGCCATTTTGCTGTACAAACGTGTTCGAGACTCGTGCCATTCTCGGAATGAATGATCTCAAATGAGGTGATGTTCTGGAGAAGGATACAATGTGTAATTACTGTTTGCTTCCCATCTTCTTGTATAGATGCTGTCTTCTTGCTGTTCATGAAGTGAATTTAAGTGTGGTACTTTGACAACATTGGGTTTGTATATTGCAATAAGGTCACCCACATCCCTCTGGTGTTGAAGGCTCTGTTGAAATGACAGGTCTGTCCAGGCTGGGTCCAAGTGAGAGATGAGTCGTCTTGCTTTGTTCTCTGTTCTGTTAGAAATTGTATATGAGATGGGTGCAGGCAATCCAAGGTGTGAGTGCACTCTACAGTGTTCAGAGTCTTGTAACTGTCTTGGCTGTCTTGTTTGCAAGATTTACAATGTGGTTCTTCATAGTCAGTTTTGAGGATATCAACCTCATCTCTGGGTTCCAACACTCTCCCATTCATTCTTACACTGCTCCAGCATTACCATCATGGTGCCTAGAGACCATCATCATTTGTGTTTTCTCACAAGCAAATGTAAATTGTCATCTTTTTCTCCAGACTGATGTAGCTGTAAGCTAATGGTTGATGTTACTGAGAGCAGCTGGCATTTCCTCTTTTGGAAAAAGTAAATGCCAGAATACAATCTTTTGCATATGCATGTAATTCTGGGATGAATTAAAAAATATCATTGAAGTACACATTCCAAAAAAATGGCTCAAGTACACTTCCCTGTGGAACACTGGCACTGATTGAGTGTCTTGTTGACTCTGTACCACTGAGAACTACTCTTAGAGATCTACCTTGAAGGTAGTCACTAAGGAAGCATAGTGCAGAGCCAGAGACCCCTATTGCTTGCAGTTTTGCCAAGAGTCCCTGGTGTTATGCTCGGTCGAAAGTGCCAGTTACACCCAGTGCTACTACAAAGCTTAACTTGGATTCATCCATTGACTGGTGCCAGATAGTGGAGAGGTTTAGCAGCAGATCAGCATCAGAGTGACTTTTCTGTAGCTATGTTGTCATTCACAAAGAAGTGAGTGGTAGTCGTAAACGTTATAATCTTCTGTGAGATTATTGTCTCAAGAATCTTGTCAGTGATTGACAGGAGTGACACTGGTCTGTAGTTGCTGGTTTCTGCTCTGCTCTTTTTTTTTTGAACAAGGCTACATTTGCCTCTGTCCACAGAGAAAGCCATTTACACTGTTCTAGGCAGTGCAGATGGATATGAGTTAGAGGTAATGCTAACTGGTCTGCAAGTCTCTCGGCTATCTTGTGCTCATCATATCTGGGCCCACATCCTTTCCTTGGTCCAGGGATTTAAGGAGAAGATACACTTCATCCTGCTTTATTTTCACCTGTGAAAACTTTGACACACACTTCTTGCAGCTATTAAAGAATGTTAGTTTACTGGATGAAGAACCTGCATCTTAACAGCAAAGAGTTCATTTTTGTCCTGACTGCTAGTAAAGAAGGTCCTGTCCTGCCAATTTAGAGGTGGAATAATTTTATCAGGTTAATAATCTTCTTGGTCCTTGACCAAGGACCATCAGGTTTTGGAGCTCTCTCTACATGATGCCAGTTTCCTCTTTGTATCAGCCTCCCATCTAGAGATGACCCACTTTTGGACTTCTTCCATTTGTTGACAGGTTTGCCGTGCAGGTTCCTGTTATAGATAGTAGAAATGCCTCTGTACTTAGCAGTAGCAGCCTCTCAAAAACAACAGCCAAACCACAGGTAATCTTGGTTTATATGTATATGTATATCAATGATTCATAGACAAAATATGAAAGGTTTCCATTGGTAAGTCATTGTTTTTCTCCAGATTTCCAAACATCGGCATAACCAACAAATGACTGAGAACTTTTCACTTTTAATCCACAATTTAGAGAAAAATATGAGATGACATTTTGATTCATCTTAGATCATTACTAAGCTATGACTGGGTAATAGTCCAGGATCGACCAAAATAGTTTAACGTTTCCTTTCCAAACTGCTGGTTAATAGGGAATTGTTAGTTCTTTTATTATTTTTAAGTGATAACTTTGCTATTACCAAACATATCCCAAACCCCAGATCAAAATGAGCACTATTTTCTAATTCTTATAAGACAAATTTAACACGCATTCAGAGTAGCGTAACTAATCTATTTACTGTTTTGAATGAGGGAATGTTTAGTTTTTTACTTTGCTGTTAACTTAACATAAAAGTAAGTCATCAAATCACAAACAAATCCCAAACATAAGGTATTATTAGTTTAACATCTTTATTATGCACCCCATACCCATGGTGTGGGCAGTTGTCAATAGATTACAGAGGCACATAATGGGTCCAGGGACTTGGCCACAAAGTTTTGATAGCTAAACAAGTTACAGTGGTAATGAACTATTTACATGTTTATATCTGGTTAAAGTCATAATGGGTTATTTATGCAGACATGAATTAGGTCACACACACAGAAAAAAGTTTAAGATGTAATGCAATATTTACAGTGGGCAAAGTCAGGGTATTTTTCCAGAATGGTTGGTAATATACCACTATGGATTAAATACTTTGACATTTCTTGAACATTTGAGAGTTAGTTGTATCTGTCTCTGAATAAGGTATAGCATACATTATTCTGCATTACTTGTCTTTATCAGTAAATTCAATGTTTTTGAAGCACAGTATTATCCCTTGGAAATGTCAAAAAGATGATCAGACAAGCTGAATAATCTGAGATTTATAAGGAATATGACCATTACTTGTTCTACAAGATAGTTAAGTAAGAATGAAGGACTTAATTCTGATTTGATTCTAGAGAAGAGAGGAACGAGAATTGAAAACAATTTGGGCCTCTTGAGAGTGTTAAAGTACAGTCTTCTGGACCTCTTGTGAGTATTGAGCTACAGTTCTCTGGTGTCTTGTGAGTATTGAACTACAGTTCTCTGGTGTCTTGTGAGTATTGAGCTACAGGTTTTGGGCCTCTGGTGTTGAGATATAGCTCCCAGACCTAAAAATGTAAAACTTCTTGGCCTGTTGAAGGAATTAAGCTACAATTTCTGATCCTCTTGAAAGGTGTTGATATGCAGCTCCTGTGCCACTTGAGGTGTTCAGTTAAATCTCCTGGACTTCTTGAGGGTGGTCAGCTTCACCTATACCTCTTGAGGATGTTTAGTTACACCTCCTAGATGCTCATGGCTTGGTTTGTAGCATCCTCAGCCCACACAGAGGGGCCAGGATCAATCCATGGCACGGGTGAAATGTTGAGCAAGTTTCCTTATACCCTGCTCCTGTTTACCTAACAGCAAATAGAT